>WTSP01015693.1:59458-79347 GCA_025331215.1 Actenoides lindsayi | reverse complement strand
TCTCTGGGCAGCCTGTTCCAGTGCTCTGTCACCCTCACAGTAAAGAAGTTTCTCCTCATGTTGAGGTGGAACCTTCTGTGCACAGGTGTATACCCATTGTTCCTTGTCCTATTACTGTGCATTACAGAAAAGAGACTGGCTCCTTCCATTTGACACCCACCCCTCAGATATTTATAGACATTAATAAAGTCTTAGGCATATTATATGTTTAATCTGCAATGACTTCTGTTTGTCTGTTGTCAGTTCTGTATTTTGTTATGCATAGTAAAACATCCTGCTTGTTCAGCTTCATCCCTTTACCCCAGATTAACTATAGTCAAACTGGTCTCCTTGGAATTGCAGTTGCTAGATCTTGGGCATGAATATTTTTCTAATAAATAGACTGAGGCAAAAAGACTTTAGAAGTATTTAAATTTAAAAGGGAGAAACTGGTTTAAATGCTGTTTGGTTTTCTGACCAAGCATTTTGAAAGTACTTCTTTACCATGTTTGGTTTTGCTGAGGGGGGGTGGGGAAGTGGAGGATGTACTTAACATTGCAAACTTAATTGATGCTTCTACATGCTGTCAGGATACAAATAATTGTGAAGAGGAAGGTATCTCAGTGACACATGTCGTAGCCTCTGTCAGTCTCGAGGCCTGGCTATTCTTGCTTTTGCCCTGACAGAGTATCTGGGAATTTAATTCAGTTTGGGAACCTTGGCCAGGGAGCTTGGGAGCCAAATTAGGAATGATGTCTATTTGAACTGGCAGACAGTGAATGACTGGCACTGAGCATAAGTAATCCATGTTGTGAAGCTTTAAGGTGCCATTAGTTTTTAAAAAGTACTTACTGTCAGTATTTCTGGAATACTAACTTTTTGAGGCATTGAGGTCTGCCCTTTTGAATATTCTTGAATAAAGCATAAGGTAGTCCCTCTTGTAGGCATTATGCATGTGCATCCCACTGTGAAAAATGTGTGTCCTTGGGCCTGGTGGGACAAATTCTTTTCTTGGTTACATGAGAGAAAATGCAGAGTAAAGTCATAGCTGTTGCTGATTTCTTCAGTGCTCAGTGATGCAAATGAGGGCTGAATTCATCCCACTGCCTATATCTGGTATTTTGCATAGAAATGCTCACTGTGCTGAAACATACTCACATTTGCAAGAATGTGTCTGTGTAGTTTACATTTCCAATTTTAATTTTTGAGCCATGCGTAAGAGGCTCCAGGGAACAGTGTGTACTGTCAGCAGAAGTTATCTTTTTGATGAATCAGGCACATTGTTTGTACCCCTGCATTTGATAGACATGTTGTAATAAGGTCCTGAACTGCTTACTGTGTCTTTATGTACCTTCCCTCTCAGCAGTTGTAACTATTGTGCTGCTTGACCTATATTAATGGTACTACAAACAACAAGTTTAACTATTAACTTCTGAGCCCTGTTTAAATGGATTTTGCCAAGAGATGAGAACTGGAGATTTAAGGAGGTAAAAATTAAGAAGAGGGCTACCCAATATGAAGTTTTGGTGCTTGCTGATCTGATGTGGAAGGTGGGAAAGAGTTATATTTTATTCTTGGGTCTTTGAACATCATATTGTGGTTTGAACTAGTGTCATTCAAGGTATGAAAAAGCCTTCTCTTAGATGTTTCGTTTGTTGAATAACATGTGTATTTTGTCTGTTTGGCTATTCTAACAAGTCCTGCTTGCTGAATTATCTAAATCCACACATAATCTGTAGCAAGAACAGGCTGAGAGGGTTACAGTGATGGGGAGTAAAATATTGCCTGTTACTGCTACCTGGGAAAAGGGAGACTGTTTCTCAGTAGCTTGTGAGGAGACAGTGAAAGATAGAAAGTTTTCAAGTGAAAGGAACCAGTGTCAGACATGCTTTAGGTATAGAAGAAGCAGTTTTATTTATCTTGATTCAGTTGGGCTGCACCTCAGGAACTTAAATTCTGTGCATAGAACCTGAATTCTGACCATTTAACAAAAGCCAAAACTTTAATTTCTGAGCTATGACTACATCACCTCAGGAATAAGCAACTGTGATGACAGATCCATGGTAACTACCCCATGTGTGCACAAAATCAACAGTAAATGTGATGGTTCAATGTATGTGATTTGATCCTTCATAGAAAAGTGATTCTGTGCCTCTAAGTTTATTGACAGTAGTGATTACTTTTTTAAAAATTTTTGGACAGAGATCCTTAAAGGATGGCCTGATAAAGCTGCCTCATCTTATATGTGCAGGCATTTAAATCTGCTACTGTTTCCATTTGGTTATCACACTCTCTGCTGGGATTTCATAATTCTGGCTCCACAGGGCATATGTAGGTGTCTTGTGCAATCTAATAGCGTGTGTCTTGCTGGGTCCTAGTGATTGACAGTGCCAGAAATGTGTGCTTTATCTAAAAGTACCCGCTGATATTCATAGGTGCAGATGTCTATGGTTCATTCTCTACAGCTGAGATGTTCTTAGGCACTGTTACAGCTGTGAGTTAAGCATTAGGTAGCCCTGTGTGCATATCAAAATTGAGAATCTGAGTTAAAATTCTTCACTCTTACTTGAGTCTGTTGCAATGGATGTTGCAGAAACAGAATTGCCTATTTTACTTTAAGTGCACCAAAACATGCAGTTAGGAACATGCTGTAGAAACATGTAGGATTTGTGTGTTGGTCCTTATTCTGATGTAGTTAAACCGAGGCGAGTAGAACTTTATCTCTCTCGTCAGTAATATGGATTTTTTTTTCATTGAAACAGGTAAACTGAGACAAATCCTTGTCATCCCTGATCCCAAGAGTTAACTGAGTAGTGCTCTTTGGGCCTTGATTTGAAGATTTCAAACAGCTTGATAAGCATTTAATTAAACAACAAAAAACATTGTAATATGAAAGGAAGCTGTGAGCAAGACTATAAACAATTTAGTTGTGCATAAACCAAGTAAGGGAGGGAAGCCCATGATTCTGTATGCCAGACTTTTCTAATCAGTGATTTTTCTTGTCTTTCTTGGATTCCCAAAGTAAAAGAAGCACAAAGTCATCCTTAGAAGGAAGTGATCTCAATTAGAGTCAATTGGAAAAAAGAGAAACACTGGGAAAGGCTTATTGGGAGCAAACAAAAATGCAACTGTACCAACAGAATTTTTCTTGCCTCTAGCTTTCTGTAGTTGCACTTTGCTCTCATTTGATGCCAAGGCTGGTAAAAGCCTGTGCATAGGTGATTTCTAAAGGTTATTCCTGCTTATATTAATTTCTTATTCCTGAAATTCTACAGAAGTAAGTTTAGCTGAGGGAAATCAGTTTTAAAGTTTGTCCACACATGTAGTGGCATTACTTTCTTTAATCTGAATTAGCAGGCACAGTTTTGCTTCACCCAGAGCAAAGGTAGGAGCAGGGCAGTCCTCTATGACCACTCTTCTCTTTTCTTGTCTGTCTCCATTCAACTTGGAAACAGCTATGCTCAGAATGAGGTCACAGCATGGTGATTTTGTTCTGAACATTAACTTTTGTTCTAGCAGCTGTGCTGGCTGGCACCCTTGCAAGGAAATTTAGCATTTCCCACTATATTGGTACAACAGTATGATTTTTATTTTGCTCTGAGCCTAATGGGCACGTTCCGGCTTGTAATCATGAGAGGGCCTGCCAGATGAGCTTTTGAGATGCTTGTTCACAACTCTGGTGAGCAGCTCCCTACAGTTGTGTGTTCAAATTAGCAGGCAAGACATTAGATTTTTCGCCTTCTGGTGACTCTATGTGGGAAGGTTTGTTTACTTACTAGTTTAAAGCACCTTGTTTGAGTGTTCACACCTTAGCCTGATGGGACAGAGAGGAAAAACCTGAAGTTTATTCAAGCGACCCCTTTTTGCCAGTTTTAAAGTATGTGGGAAATTAAAGAATTTTAGTCACAGAATGTGACCTGTACAAATATAGGCAAGACAGGCTAAAGTAGCAGATTTAACTCCATGTCTTGTTATAGCTTGCAAAACAGTTGTCTGCCAAGAGGAGTATTCTGTGACCCAGTGACAATAAAATGACACAACAGACCACAATTCAGTTACTTTGGCCTCGTTTAGTCGGTCTCTCTATCCTGCAGCATCTGTCATAAGACAGCATCTTTTAGTACCTTGATACTTTCTGTGCTAAAAGGTTAGTGTAAGCTGTCCAAGAGAATTTTGTCTCGTATCAGAGCTATAAACCTTATCTCAGTAAATAGAATAAAGCTGGCTAATGATCACCAACTTTATGTTCTTTTCTTTCAGGGGAAAAGTTTGAAGAGGTGGTCATTTCTTTCAACAATGCAAAAACCATCTTAGAGAAAATAGTCTTAATTATACATCAGTAAAGATAAGTACCTTATAAAAGGGCTACTTATCACCTGTATTTTCATGTTAAAAGTATTGTGTGTGTAGCTAGTTTGGTGGATAGATCTGAATCTGAGCATTTATATCTCAAGCCTATGCTCTTATGCAAACCTCTTAAGCTAGTGGAAGTCTTGCATGTATTAGGATTGTGTGATTTTTATTTTTTTTTTTTATTGAAGACATCTCAGAGAAGACAAGCTCATTAGAGCCAGTAGGGAGAAGTGGAAATAACTTGTGTTCATTATGTGGCTCTTCTGAAATGGATGGTTGCCAGCTGGAGGCAGCCACATGTATGTACAAGATTGCAGCTGGGAGGGCAATCTAAATTCCTTAAAAGCAACTAGATGGAGCTTGTATTTATTGCAAACTGTGTGAGGTAAAGCTCAGGACCAGGGAAATTTGTTGTGAAATGGCAGGAGAAGGATCATGTTTGCAAACAACTACATTTTAAATAAGTAGTAGGACAAAGTGAGCATTATATACAGATCTCGAGACACCTTGGGATCCCCATGTGCACATCAAGCACAGAGAGAAAAAAATCATACCAGATCAGAGTGTGTCTATTTGTACCCAAAAGACTGAGGCATAATGTGAATTATTCACTGAAAATCAGGAATTTCCCTAGTTCAGTATATTTCAGCTTTTAATGGCATTTGAATTGACACACAGAAGCAGGTTTTTTAGCCCAAGAAGCTTTTCTTTCTCACTTAATTGCTTTATCTTTGGACTTCTCTGTGCTTGCTTCCCCTCTTCTATCACTTGCTCCTGCAGAGTCTCTTTTTATGTAAGTTTCAGCTATACTGTTCACTCCAGTGATCCAGAGCTCTGCCAGATTATGTATTTTGGAGTGATTTGAACATTTTTGTAACTATTGATATTTGAAGAATGTTTTAGTGCTTTTTTTCCACAAAGCAATTGCCTTTATCAGCATCACAATAAAGGAGTGTTGAAAGCAGATGATGAATCTTATATGATCAAATGTTGCAAACCTCCGAGCAATATAATTAAACTGTTCTTGGTAGCAGATTCATGAAGAGGTTCATAAGAGGAAAACCCATTTATTTGTCAGCTGCATCAGGAAATAGAGATGTGTGCCTGCCTCTGCTGTCCTATTAATTTGTTTTGGTAGTATAGAACTAGCATCCAGGCATCCAAACCAATCCATGTCTCTGTTCTGCGTGCTATTACTATGCATTGTGAAAATTAGTGTTTGCTTAGAGGATTTTGTGGTCTGAGGACATGAAGGTAAAAGCCAGTGTTATATTGCTTTAGTTTTTGGATGGGGCTAGGTATGAAGCAATTAAGTACTTTACCAAGCCCAAATGAGATGGGAAGCTGACTTAATTCTTTTGATTATGGCCTGATGGCTGGAAGGCCATTACAGATGTGAAACTCCAAGAGAACTTGCTTCAGAAAATTATTCTTTTTAAGAACAAATGGCACAATGATTTGTAGCTGAGCTTTCTTTGCCTTTTAAATAAGATTCTCATAAATTGGTGAAATTTTTGTCACACATGTTATTTTTTCACAGTTAGTCTACTTAGTATATTTGGTCCAAAATCCCTGGTCTCGACTGTGTTGCTTCCTGGTCATTCCTCTAGTCATATAAAATATATAACACGGCCCTCCATTAACATAACAGTTAATATTTCAATACAATATTTTGAGGTTGAAGGTAGAAATTAAATGGTGTTAGTATGGTTGATATGTTGTGGACATTGGTTGATTCTGCACTAGAGTAGTGTAAAACCTGAACATCTCTATCTTATATCCTGGCAAATTATGTTGGCAGGCTCTATTCAGGCTACCCTCGTCCAGGGTATATATGACTTTGTTCCTTGAGTTACCAGCTGTCGTACCTGTCTTCTAGCTATGCTCATGGAAAGTTAGTGTGGTGTCACATAGCATATAATGTGGGAAGTAGGCACCAACACTTATGCAGTTCTGCTTTAGCATCCCTCTTCTAGTCATGATTTTCCCATTTGGAGAACTTTGGTGAACTGCAGCTGGGCCAAGGTTTTGAGGACTAAGGATTGGGGTTTTACTCAAATCCAAAAGAGGTCTTAGTTTCTGTGACATTGCATAGAATCAGCATCCTGAGATAACTGTGTTATCCAGAGCCATCCGGGGAGGTGGGGGGCGGAAAAATCTTCCTGGAGGCATGTGAGGAGGCTAAAAATGTAATGTCTTTTATTGAAAATAATCCTGTTTCCCCAGTGATCCAGATACTGGGGATGTGATAGAAGTGCCCATAAAGCTCACTTGGTTTCTGGCAAACATTATTTTTACTACTACCACCAAAAAGTCTCCTCTTTGCTACCACAGTCAGGCCAGTCTGAAGCTACTCTTTCATGACCCTCACTTAAAGTGACAGCTCTAATTGCAAAAGACATGATCGTGCTTTTTAATAAATTTTTTAATATTTTATTCTTTGGGTGGTAGTCTGGATGTGCTGTGTATAACAAAATGTGCCAAATGCCTCTTTGCAAGATCTGTGGTAAATGTACAAGAGATTTTTTTGCTGCTTTGAAAACAGGAAAAAACCCACTTGTGTTGCATCATTCTGGCTGGGAAGTGCTCAAAGTTATTGTGACAGGACTGTATTTTGAGCAATTGTTGGTGATTTGTTTTTTAACACACAAAGAAAGTAATAAATCTGTCACCCTGAAAAATCAGGTTGTGACCTAAAGGAAGGAGCAAATTGTGGCTTTAGGTAAAAAAGAGTGACCTGTCTATGAGGGTCATTTATCATTATAACAAAATTGCTGGTGCTTTCCTAGCTGACCAGGAAGAAAGGCTGTGGTAAGCAGAATCGAGGGATGCAAGCATCCGAATATTTTTAACTGATCAATAGTTTCAGGATTTATAAGCAGCCAAAAACCTGTCAGTATGCAGAGTAAGTGCACTGGGCATCTGTTCTAAGAAAGAAAACAAGGGAGAATAGGCTTAATTTAGCAATAAAAAAAGAAATACATTTTGGATTTTGCATAAACAGTTTAGTTGAAAATTGTATTTAGTACAGATACCCTTAGCAGACTGTCTACCTTGTACAGTAGTACAAAAAAAATTGTATCAAACCAAACTCCCAAGAAGGCTGCAAACAATAAATAAGCATCAACATAAATCTCTTCAAGATGTTAGCATTACTTTCTTGTACTGCATGTGGCACATCTGGAGTGTCAGAACTCACTTGAGGTACGTGGTTTCATTGTTTGAAAGTAACAGTCCCAAAGTGGTTTTGATTAAAAAAACATGAACTACATGAACACAAATTTTCTTAGCCCACCATCATTTTTTTCTACTTTATCCTATATGTACGTAGTTTTACATGGTTTTTTATAATGAAAAAAAAAAGTAATATCAGAACAAGTCCAGTGCCACAACTGAGGATAGCAGAGATTGCGCCACTGCAAAGGATATGTTTAATGACCTCAAGGCTGACTTACATGGAATATCAGCTGAATATATTTTGAAATAAGATTGAAAAGATGTGTTCCTTATACATCATTATTCTTAAGAATCAAATCTCTATCATAATTTAAAATGCTTCCTGTTAGTTCTGGAAAATATTTTCCTGATGTTCGGTCTTTCCTATTTGTGAATTTTCACCTTAATCTGTTATAGAGTTCACAAAGGCATAATGAAAAGAGATTTGGGGGGGAGAGGGGCAAGCAAACACAATTTCTTGTATAGTAATTTTCATGCCAATTGCTAATTTCCACTGATTGCCTTAGTGCAGGAATATCTTATCAGACTGGAGCATCCAATGCTAAAAGCCATTTCCAACATGTTTAGAAAAACATCTACGGTTCAGGCTATCACCTATCATTACGTATTACTGGTATTATACTATACTAGGAATGTCTAACTAAGCTATTTTAATACAATTTACAAGGACATTTTAATGTGTTGAGGCTAGTAAAATACTGTACACTTTAAATGCATCATAGAGACATTAAAATTAAAATAATGTGGAAGGTAAAATAGTAATTTTATAATATGAACGTCTTTTTAATGCATATTGATAATACACTGTTGATTGTGGCTTTATTAAGGAAAAAAACTTTAGCACAATTTCAAGCATAAATAGAAATTTAATTGATTTATTCAGACATGACTCCATGGCAGTGCTAAAATCTGGTCTTATTCTGCACTAAAGTGTCCTGTCAGATCTTACAGCCGCAGGGGAACAGGCTGGACTGAAAGCACTTAATTGAAGCTTCATAACTCATGATTAAAAATTTGAGGAGTCAACAAAGTTACCCTGGAAAAAAGTATCCTATATTTGTCATTAGATAGATGAAAATGTTGCGAACTCCTTCCTGGGAATGTTGAAAGTGGTCTTTATCCGGATAATATGATTTTAAAAGTAAAAAAATTGCTCTAGAACAAAACCCAAATTCTTTTGTGAAAGAACTGAAGCATGGAGTCCTGTAGAAGTGTTTCTTTTATTGTTTTACTCCCCTTACCAGCAATAATTTGGCTTTTTCCTTACCACTCCAGATGCCTAACAGTGGCTGTTACCTCTTTTGATACTGATTTCATTATTTTTCAGATTTTCATAATGTTTCAAATTTGGTTGAGATTAGCTTGTATTAAAAAATTTTAAAAAATATTCTATGAAGATCAACAAAGACAGAAAAAAAAACCCCAACACCCAACCAAACAAAAAACAGATCTAGATCTATGGCATATAATGATTTCTGTGCTGAAATGATGTTTTCTCTTCTTAATATCTTAATATTTGATTTTTTTAATCACTTAATAAAAATTGTATGTGGCAAAATTCAAAATTGCAAGAGGGAAGTAATGCACGAGTGGAAAAGAAACTTATGAAAATGGCTTCTGTGTTCACAAGGTATTTCACCAACAATACAGTTGTTTTCTGTAATTTTTGGAATGAGTTTGAGGAAGATTTGTCTGGAAATGTCCTGTAAGACCCTCTAAGCAATACTTAATATTGTTCTGTTCATGAGGTGCAGTTTGTTTTCATTTCAATAAAGACCTATTGTACTTTTTTCTGCTTCAAGTATTCCCTTAAGAATGAAGTTTACATTTTAGGAAGTGGCAAGAAACTGAATTTGCCATGAGACTATAGCCAGTTGTAGGAAGCAAGATATATCTTTACACACTGAAACTTAGAACATTTTTAATTTTTATAAGAGTATAAAACTTGATGCTGAAACCTGCTTTCAGTTAACAGAGTATAATGCACTTTTTGGCTTGCTCATCCCTGAGAATTATAGCTGAGATTGAGGAGGCATAAAATATAGGATTTATGAAAGGAGAGAGCATGGACAACATAGATGTATAATCCAGGGTCAAAACTATTTGGACCTTAAATTATTATCAAATGTGTGGATGATACTTCCTTCCCAATATATATAGGTTAATGGTATTATATATCTGTAAAGGTACCAATTAGACACTTTTTTAAAATTTACCTAGATAAAATGTCAAGAGCTCTGATTTCTCAATGTCCTGGTAGTACAGAAATCACTTAATGTTGTCTGCAACTATACTGTTGTTATTTTGCTCATACCTACCCATCAAATTCTAAATTCCAAAGCATTTTCCCCTGCATCTTTTTTGTGCCCAGTAGGAGTCACAGATGGTGTTCATCTTCACCATATTGTTCAAGAACTTCCTGATTCAGATGTGAAATATTAGAACAAAGATGGCAAGTTTTGTCTGGCCAACTTGGTTTCTTTCTATTTTTAGAAATAAATGTGCTTGTACAGTGCATCACAGATTGGCACTTAGATAAGATTGGAGTAAGCAGCTAATCAATCATATCTGAATAATAGACATCAGTGATATTGCTTTGCAAGGTTTACCCTCTTTGATTTATACTAGAGGATTGTTTTTTATGGGACTTCTAGAATATTTGTCACTGAATAATGTTTTTATGACCAAGCCACAAACACAAAGCCAATATTTCTTTTAAAGCTGTTGATCAACAGTTTGATCAAATTTGTACATACCTTGAGAGTATTCAGTCTCGATACCATCAAGTACAATGAACAGAAGATGCTTCTAAAACAATAGTGGTACTGGGCTTGTACCGTTATTGACCATCACGTTGTAGAGTCATTGCAACAAGGGGCATAAAAGTACAACCAAGTCAAAATGGCAGGATTTAACAGGCAGCCTGTACTCCCTTTATGATGATCTAAAAGTTTGCATAAACTTCAGTACAGTGGAGACTTGAGCCATTGTCCATTAAGCATCAAGAAATATTCAGCTAAGACACTTCAATTAATTTTTGGCTTGCTTCATTGATCTTGAAGTGTTTAAAACCTTACTATAACTCTGTTCCAATAAAATTAAAAGGTTTAAAAACTGCTGTGAAAATGAAATAAGAAGAAATGCATGCCTGCAGGTGGTATATTGAGATACGGCTATCTTCGCATAGTGATATTTTTGCTTGTAAGCTGTGTGCACTATGAGTATAATAGCAAATATTACTATGCTGATGAGCATGTGATTAATTTATCTGGTTTTGGGTCCCTCAATAGAGGAAAGAGTGGATTAAACTGAAGTGAGTTCGGCAGAGACCATTTTGTTCCTTGGGTGTTGGGGCAGTGACTCTGTGAAGAGATGTTGAGAGTCCAGGATTTGCTCAGCCTGGAGGGAAGGGAAGATGGTGGAGGGACTTAACAGCAGAAGATGGAGTCAATCTCTTACTGAGGTGCATGGCTGGAAAACAAGAGTGATCATAAATTGAATTGGGAGGTTTGGTGTGGACAAAAAGAAGAGTAACTATGAGCATAATGAAGCAATGGAACAGGTACTTTGGGGAAGCTGTGCAATAGTCTTGGAGGTTTTCTGGAATTGGAAAAGCCCTGAGAAACCTGGTCTGGATTAAGTGCTAAAGCTGCTTTGGGTGGGGGGCAGGACAGAGATGCTCTGAGATTCCTTCTAGCTGGAATGATTCTGGGATTTTACTTTCTGACAGGATTAAGTGTTGAGATTTTTGGAACTCTCCTCCAGGGTACTTTTCAGATGCATGCAAAAGGGTTTGAAGCCTAACTGGTCTATCTTTCAGATGTAAGTGGGACAGAGGGATGTACCCTTGGGAATCTATTCTTACTTCTAGCCTCACTTATCTGAAGGGCTTTAGTGATTCTAGTAAACTCATTAAAATATACCCAGAGCAAGTATTTTGCTTTTTGATGGCAGTGTGGAACATAGTCACCAGTGAGGCAATTGCAGTGAAAGCTGACAAAAATCTGTAGAAAACTACACTTCTGAGTAAGTGATCAGGGCAAAATGAATGTGGGCATGAGGAAGATGTGATCATGTTTCCTTTAACTAGGCTTTGAACTGACGAGACTTGGCTAGCCTGATAAGATAAACCCAAGACATTACAACTCAAGCAAGGGAGGTTTCTTAGCTTGTAGTTTACAGTCAGAATTAAATGTCATTTTAACTGTATCCTTGAGAAAAAACTACAATGTAAAGTGAACTACATGTTCCTCAATGCTATGCAGAGGAGGCATCACAAAGAAAAAAATCTTATCTGTTTGTAAACTAGTGTTTTGTCTTGAATCTGCCAGTGGACACAGTATTCTGATGCCCTTCTGTTGTTTGCTTTGGTCACTCTGGTCCTCCTACTAGTGCTTGATTCAGCTTCAAAGTGTCCTTCCTAACAGAGATGTTTCTATTAAAAGCCAACAAAATTCTGATATTTTGTTAAGAAAGATTGATAATGTTCAGCCAAGTAGATTGCAGCCTTACAGTGCCTGGTTTTACAAAGCTCTGATTACAAAAGGCTTGCAGCAGAGTATGGCTGATCAGGGCAGTGAGGAGGAACAGCGTCCTGATTCCCTGAAGAAGAGTCTATCAGTAATGCCACATGCTTCCTTTTCAAAACTTTTGTGTTTTAACACATGAATTAGTATTTCCTCCTGCTGTCTCAGACTGTGTATCCCTGTGCTTGGGACTCTGAAGTCCAAGAGGCATACTGGGATAGAGCTTTCTAAATAAGGTAGTCTTGTGTTGTAAAAATGCTTGTTCTAGTTTTCTATTTTCTGCTAATTTTTTTTATGCTACATGGAAGGGAAGTTATACAGAAAGTAACTAGAGGAGTCTTATTTTTGGACTACATATCAAAATATAGCAACAAACAATGCTGGCAATCCTACCTCTATTACCTTGATCTCAGCAATGCTGCACTTAGATGTGATGCACATAATAATTAGAAGGGTGTGAAGAGTTTTGCTGTATGGGTCACCAGTATGATGAGATGTGCCTATTCAGGATGGCAGCAAAACTTTAATCAGAATATTATGGGGAACTAAAGAAGCAATCTAATAACTAGAACTACTATTACAGTTTAACTTCCTCCAAGCACATGAAACAAGGCAGCCTGTAAGCAGGGGGGGGAACCTCAAATACTCCCCTCCTAAAGAAACATCACCACTCTCTGCCCCCCAGTTACACCTGCCCCCCACCCCTCTCACCCCCCCAAAAAAGAGGGGGGGGGGAGGGGGGAGAAAGCAAAATACCAAGTCCACAAACATGCAATGCAAAAAACCTCCCCAGATATGAATACCATTACAGAAATGCAAGTACTAGAACACAGCCTATATTACTGTGATACATGCCACTACACAGGGCACAAAGTGAAATGAAATGCAGAAGAGGGCATAGATACATCTCTAACACGGTGCCTCATAACAATGATTAGTAATTGATGAATTGTAATGCATCTCGGATCCTTAAATGAGATCTGATTTTCTGTGGAACAACATATGGTGATCATAGGCACCCAGTGTTTTTGAAAAGCATGGGTAGAGCTCAGCAATGCCTAAAACTTACCAAAGGCAACACATTTAAAATATTTAATATCCTGGAACACTTTAAGTAGAACCATTGTGCTGCCTGTCTTCCTGTGCCCTTTCCACAGACTTTGAGCACTCTTACTCCAGAATAAGCACATCCACAGGAAGTTCTATCCCAGAGCAACTATTTTAGTGCATTTTCAAGAGGCAAACCTCAGGTGTGTAGCTTAGGGATCAGTTTTTCAAGAACAGGCATGTTTCCAACTTTTGTTCCTAGCACATAGTATTCTTGCTGAAGATTGAGCTTTCATTATTCAGATCACTGTTTCATCTTGCATCTCTAGGTGTGAATGCTGCTAATCCATCGCTTTTAGTTTTCTTCAATGTAAGTCTGTGGGTTATGGATTATTTTGGCTGTCACATCTCAAAGCATCTCTGGTTTGAGAGGACAAAAGCAGAAGTGTCTTGTGATCATCTAGTGTTTTCCAGCTTTGCGTTAATTTTGGACCATTTTGCAGAGCATGTACGGATGACTATGATGGGCTGGGGCAAAACAAATGAACAGAAAAATGTATTTCAACACAAGATTCCAGTGAGCTCAGGAAGGGCCCACCACTTTCAAAAGTAGTAACAATAGGAATTTCTTGACATCCTAAAATATACTTTTTACCTAGTTATTACTGTGAACTTTTTGAGTTGTACTTTTTTGTCAGATTTATGAGTTTAGTACAATAGTGAGGCATAAAATGTCAAAGGACCTGACAAATTGTTAGCAGACCAAGTATAGAGTATTTAAGTGTGGGGGTTTTTTTTGTGTTTAAATAATCTCCTTCTCTATTGATGTGTGTATGTGTGCAAATAGCATCACTATAACATTTTTTTTCCAATTTTTCTTTCAACAGAAAGGTTTATAACCAGTCAGGTAAGGTGACAACTTACAAAAGTAGCTGTTCTTCAGAAGCTTGTTTCACAGAGGTGCAAGATAATGTGCATCTGAATACAGCAGTGCATGCTGTGATTGTGGTCTTAAGCCATCATAGAACTTTATGAACAAAAAGGCAAGATTCCATAGCAAACAGTTTGCTGTTCTACTTTCAGAAAGGACTTTTCATTTGATCAGAAACAACTTTTTAATTACTGACTCAACTTAATGAGCTATTAACTAAATTATCTACCTAGTATAATTTATAACTTAACACCATTACACATACCTAAGCAGCAACTGTTCCTCAGGGGAAGGGACACTAAATCTGTCTACTACAGAACTTCCAATGCCATTGTTGCTGGTAGAATGACACTGGCACTAATGTGTGACATTGCCTTTGAATTTGCCTTTTATAAGCTCAAGATAGAAGTGAAATGGGGTACAACTGCTGCTGAATGTTCTGTTGTCCTTTCTCGTGGTCCTGTAGGTGTTGAGTATCTCATTATTGGAGTCACAAGGAGTTAAGTATCTTTAGGTGTCACTGTGTGTTGCACAAAAGACTCGATTCATAGAACTTAGGCTTTAGTATGAGCTGTAGAGTTACAATCAAAATAAATGCACAAAGCAAATAAAAAATCCTGGGTTTGTACCAATAAAAAAAATGAAGAATGAAACCTGAAGAGGCATGTAAAAGTGATATAGACGTTGCTTCTTTCAGTGAGCAAGGAAGCCATCTCTCTCTCTTGTAGTGATATGAACAATAATAAAGCAGTAATGTGAAAGGGGGTTAATTTAAAGCATTTGTTATATATTTTTTTAAGGAAATATATGCAACTCTTCTAGTGCCTGGGAAGAACATTTTGTTCTTGAATGTTTGGTTACTACTCTGAGTGTAGCTATAACAGGTAAAAAGAACTTTATTAATAAAAAAACCCCACACACAACTTTCAGCCTTAGGAAGTTTAAACTTTCTTGTCAAATCATGTAAATATATCAGTTAAGTTTTAAGGTAGGGTCAAGACTCATTAATGAGTAACTGAAGATTTTGACTTGTAAACATACACTGCTTTTCAGGAATTACCATTTATTCCAAATGAGGAGAAAATATTTGTTGTATCTAAATGAAGCTAGTAAAATAACTTTGCTTGATTTATGTTTATTCTAAGCCAAGCGTAATGGGAACAGTTCTCATACCAAGAACCCAAGTTGCTATGGTTTCTAGGTCATGACACATACTGGTGTTATAGGGTGTGAAGTGCTTCAATGACTTGCCGAAGTTAGTACAGTGATCCTATGGCAGAGCCAAAAAGAAAGCTCAGGTAGTTGTTCCTGATCCAGTCATCTGTTCATGGAAACATTGCTGCTGTAGTCTCAATAAGCAAGCTTAAAGCCTTTATGAAACATGGAAGATAGACAGTCTTTTGACAACAGAAAGACAAAAAGCAGTGGCATTGCCAGGCAGTGTGTCTCCTGTTTCCCTTTTTAGCCCCAGCTTTGAGTCCATTGTGGCACGCATCTGTTTTTATGATGGATAGTAGTTAGCCCACTTTGGCTATTTGTGGAAGAATTTTTCAGACAGGGATACTCTTCTGTGTCTAGAGCAATTTACTGCAGAGAGGGAATGCTGACTGAAATGAAAGTCACGTTATCCCCCAGCAAACCACCTGTGATGCATACTTTTGGACCAAAATGAATGTAATAGGACTGAATTGACTAACTCTGGTGTGGGATCTCTGAGCTTTGTCAAAGATCTGAAGAGCTTCTCCAGTCTTTAAGATAACAGATCGTGCTAGAGGAAAAGCGTGAAATGAAATTCCTCTGTATAAATATATTTTCCTAGACATGCATGTGTATCAACACACAGGCACACAGGATACTTGAAGCAGGTTTAGCAGTGTTGCAAGTTTGTTTGTTTTTTTGTTTTGTTTGTTGTTGTTTGTTTTGTTGTTGCTTGGTTTTTTCCCAATATGCAAATCCATATTAAAGGACTTTGAGATGAGAGAGAAGAGACTCTATAATGCTACTGCTAGGAAAAAAATAACTCTCAGAGCATCCTAGACTCCTGCTTATCACGGAGTACAATCCTATTTGGCTCTTTCTTGCATACTATGTCCATTTCAAATATCAGCTTGAAAGGCAGGTCTGGCAGTACACACATGTATGAGGTTAGATGCCAACTGCATACCAAACACTTAAGACAAAAAATAAAACTCCTGACTCAGACAATGCTTTTAAAGTTACTGAGATAACAAACTGAAATTCCTAAAATGCAGGATGTCCTGCTGCAGGAGGGGCCATTAAGGAGGTGGAAGGAAGCTGGACAATCCCAAAGAGAACCATTCACACAATCTTATTTTCAAGACCAAATCTAAAAACAAAACATGCAAGTAAACTAATAGAAGAGAAATTACAGCTAATGAGCTCTGCCACCTGTTATTTTAAAGGGAATATGGCCAGTGTTGGCAGTTCTAATAAAGAAACTAAACTTGTTCTTAAACATTTAATAAGTTTACACTAAATGAAGGTATGTGATTTTTATCTCCCCAACCTAATATAAAAAAAATAGTAATTCTCATCCTGATATATCTTGTTAAGGTTTTATATAGTTGATAAATACACAATAACTATAGCTATACAAAACAGTCTCTGAAGAAGCCCAAGGTCTGTTCCTACTCCCTCTAACTCCATCAACAAATCTTTGAAATGTGCTTTAGGTAAAATCTTAACTTTCAGGAATTTGTTTTTGCGTATTAAACTGTTTGTTTAATTGTTTCATTTTTTCTAGTTTTCTTATAGCCATGGAATTTCATAAAGAGAATTTTATTAACAAAATTTTGTCCTAAATACAGACACTAAATCAAAATGCCTGATAGCATTTGCTCTGTGCGTGTGTGTGTATATAGATATATATATTAAAATGCATTTAATATATATAAAGTTCCATATTGATGTATGCAAATATATGTGTATATATACAAGCATGCATATATTTTTATATAATTGTAAACACATACACATATAAAGTGTACAAACACTATAGCCACTTAATCTTGTTAGTGACATTTGGGGAGAAAACGGGTTTGGAAACAAAGGGATACATTCAATAAAATTGAATTGCTTCATTTAGTTGTGTGGGGATTTTTGCAAGGAATAGCACAAGAGAACATGTACTTGACAACAGAAAACAACATCAGAAAACCACAGTTTGAGGAACACAGAGATACAGATTGTCTTAATTCATTAAGATGGAAAAATGTGGCAGAATATTTATTTTTTTAATTCTAAATAATATTCTTGCATTTTAAGCATTCTCCCCCATTATGTTTCTAATTAAGCTGGAGAAATGTATAATGTAGATTTTTTTTCCTTCTCCGATGAAGCATAATACTATGGAAAAATATTAAGCTAAAGAAAAATCAATCTTGGAACATTCTCTTTGGCATCCATGCAATGTAGTTCTCAAATATCAAATGAATGTATATGAAAATTAGCTCAGGCTTTGCCTTAGAGAAGCACGGAACAGGATGCCAAAGTTCCTATCCTATGATGCAATAAATTCTATTTCATTAGCAGAGCTTCACTTTTCAGTTAAGAGCAACCAAAACCTGCACTACGTACTTTATGTTTGTAATGTGACTCAATGCTCCTTCATGGAGCAACTGATGCAACTCTTGACAGACATTCCTTACAAGAGAACAGTTAGCAAAGCCCAGCTGAAAATTCAAATACTTTGAGTGTAGTTAAGAGCGATTTCTACTAGCAAGAAAATATTTCTGGTTACTTTTTTTTTCCCTATTTATTCTACACACATGGAAAGGTAATATAATCTGTGGAACATCAATCATCCAATAGGCCTCATTTCTTCTGAATGCTACTTTTATTTTAGATTTTCCATGCAACTACTTTTAAGCAGATAATAGTGTTTAATACATTTGCTTATTAAGCCAAAAGTAGGAATAATTTTGCAGTTGTATTCTCTCAACTAATAGAATATTTTGTTATGTTTTGAAAAACATAATAGACATCTGTAACATACAGAGAGGCATATTCTTTTAGTAGATAAATGTTTTAGAGGATTAGGAGACTTTCCGTAATCAGTTTAAATATAAATCATTGCCCATTAGGGGCAAAATCAAGTATGGACGCTCTTTTAAAATAAAACAAACCAAAAAACAACAACCCCAAACTGTCTGTATAAGTCTGACCTAATAAGGATTAATTAGACCTGACACAAGAGACACCAGAACTGGTGGCATAACTTGGGTTTTGCTAAGGTTCTGTTTTTATGGTACTGTGAAAGGGTTTGTTAATGATTGTGAAATTTCCAAGTGATTCTCATTTCAGAAACATAAAAAATTAGTATGTTTATGCTACAAAAATAATTGCACATGCTTGTTTCCTTGATTTGCTTTGAGATCACTGGAGATGAGAATTCTACATTTATTTAAACCCTGACAGCTCTTCAAAATGTGTTTACATACTATCTGTATGAGCTCGCTCATGAACACTCATTTTAATGCAGTCCTTTTCATAACAGCTAAAAGACTTCACATCTATTTTGGTGGAATGTTTTTCTGTACAACTTCACTAAAAACCATGGCTTTTCATCACCTAAATACCACCTTTTGTGTTTAGAAATGTGTTCTACTTGGGCTGTCCTTGCACGAGGTTGGGGTAATACCTACCTAACAAGAAAATGTAGCTTTAGGGTAGCCTTTTTTTTTTCCTGTGGCTTTAGTCACATTGTGATATGATTCCTAATAAGAAATTTACCTTTATCAACTTCTCTTTAATGGATGGTATGGCAAAATACCTAAGCCTGTGCACCTCAAAAGTTACGAGAAGTCCTGAGGACAGGAAGCCTACATTTTAAATTCAAAACAATTAAATCAAAACATCACGGCTTTGTAATGTCTTGGCACTATTGTTTTGGCATTATGGTCTTTATTCAGGTAAAAGATTAATTTTGTCTGACATCTCATACAACAGAGTTTTCCATGGTCCTCCGTGGAAGAACTGAATGCCTCTACTGATGAACAACTATACAACCATAGCTATTGGTATCTTAGGGACTACTTGACGGTAGTATATCATGAAAAAAGCTTGTCTGAATATGCCGTGTAACCTATGTGACCTCTGAAGGAGAAAAACTTTTTTCTTACAAGTCAAGCTAGTTATTTTTCCTGTAGGACCAGTGATGCTGCAGGACTGAATTTCTTTACTTCCATTCCAGATCAGTTTCCTTAGCTCTGTAATTAGGCCAGTGTCAGGGAAGAGTGCTCACGGATAGACTGATATGTCATTGGTTGATCAGGTGTATGTTCTACCTCACACATTTTTCACATGCCAGATAGACCAGAATTTTTCAGAGAATGAGTACCTGATAGAGGAGTTGTTGGTCTTCATTGGACCAGCCTGGACTAGTACCTCTCTGATTGTGGCCAACACCTGCTGCTTCAAAAATCACTGAAGGAAAGTTTGGCCAATTACGGGTTTCTGTTCCTTAAGGTAAAGGTTTTTCTTGAGGGCTGTTAGGGATTTGCATGTGCTGCTGGCCAAGAGGGTGACTCCTACCATCTGTCACGCTAGAATAATCTTCAGTCTGATGGTGTGCTAGAGAAGAAAAAATATATACTGAAATTACATGATTAGCATAAGGCAGGAGAAGTTATTTAGGAAGTATTTTACTGCCCAAGGGCAGCTGAGCATTACGAAGAGTCATTACTGAGCTCTAACAAAGATTTTCTCAACTGAATATGAACCCTGGGAGCATCATCATAATGATGATTTCCTCTAGTCATGCAATGCTTTTTTTTTTTTTGGGGGGGGGGGGGGGG
>WTSP01015693.1:0-59013 GCA_025331215.1 Actenoides lindsayi | reverse complement strand
TTTTTGCGCGTCGTTGTGTGTTTTTTGTTTTGGGGGGGGGGGGGGGGGGTGGGGGGGGGGGGGTGGGGTGGGGGAGATAAGAGGGAGGGAAAGCACATTGTAAACCAGTGCTCAGCCTTGCTGAGTATAGGTGTTTCTTGCTTGTAGACCTGCCAGCTGGTTTCTGTGAGTGCTCTTGTGTAACCCTGTCTGACAAAAACACTTGCAGGTGGACAAGTCCCAGATATTTTAAACATTGAACTATTGCCAGTTCTTTCCTATGTTTCTTTGGACAAGTTAATAAATCTATTTTTATTCTCGTTTCAGTGCAAGAGTTTTGATTATAACTTCTTCGCTAACTCAGCTTCTTATCTGTCTGGCTGTATTCGGCAGCCTAGCTGAGCAGCATGCAGGCAGGACAAAGGCATTTTATAAATTTAACAACAATAGTAAAAGTGAATGAAAGAATCAGCTCAGAGGAGAGCTTTTTCACAGAAGCAGGATCTCAAAAGTGTTAATGGTATAGAAACATGGCACCTTTCTCTGCTGGAAGCTAGATGTCTGGGGATCAGCTTGCACACATCTATGGCCGAAATTTGTGGGGAGCCTTACTGCAGGTTTGGTTTGGCTGACTTGGGAGGCACATGGCATTTCAGAGTATAGTAGGAGATGCAAAGTCTTCCTGCCTCTGCAAGTATCAGAAGATTTCTGCTGTATTATCTATATTGGAGACAACCTTTGTGAAGTAAACCAGTTCAAATTACAGGCTTGAAGGGAATCTGATAATCTAATGAGAACCTGTCTGTCCTTTCTGTCAGTCAGCTCTGGGACACTTTCAGGATTTTGTTTCTAAAATAAACCAATAAAGTAATTTTAAAACATTGTGTTTTCTACTGCAGATGCAATGGAAAGAGAATTTTTAAAGCAAAATCATGATGAGTTTTGGTGCTAAATTTTATGAGTACTTAACTTTCATCCTGAATTCTAATTGCTCTAACTTGGTCATTTTATTTTATAATTTTTATGTGTGCTGATGTGTGTTTTCAAAAGCAGATGCTTATGCTGCCACCTGCATACAACAATCAGCTTGTGCAACCTCAGGGATGAGCTCTGCTGGTGGCATAAGCAGCAGTACTTAAACTAGGGCATATGCTGAAGCATAATCTCATATACCTTGATATAGACAGATATGACACAGATTATTAAGGAACGTACAAGGCATGGGCTGCTAGACCAAACCTTAGTGGGAAATCATCCCTTATTTGGACATCTTATGGGTTAGACAGACCCCAACCCTGACACCTAAGAAGGTGTGAGGTGGGAAATAGAGGCAATGCTCCCAATTAGTAATGCAGCAGAAGAGCAGCACAGGCCCGCTGACACCAGTCTAGTGCTACTTAAAGTCCTCTTCTGCCTCCTCTCCAGTGGGTTAGGTGTTGACCTAGGCACCTTGTGCTTCACAGTCATCTTGCAGCAAGAAGGGGATGTTTTTCTTTAGGACAGGAAAATCTGTCTCAATTGGACAACAAGTTTCCAGCAAGTCAGGGAGCATATTCAAGCTTCAGTGTGATGTGTATAAGAAGCAGAAAGAGAGCCCATGTTGCATGAAAGACTACTGCTGGTCCCATGTGAATGATTACTAGTTAAGGAAAAACACAATCCAAGGAACATTGTAATGTTACTAGAATCTATTCAGTGCAGCACAGTACATGGCCATAAATTTCATATGAAGGTTATAACAGTTTTCTCCTCAACAATTACACACTGTATGACTCTGAAAATGACAGTGACCTCATCTGACATGTCTTTATAATAAAATATTAGAAGAAGAAAGGAATATTGGAATGAGAAAAACAAGGAGAAATATTTATATTTTTGTTTTCTCCTGGAATATCAGGGAACCATATGTGAGGGTGTACCATGAATTCCTATGGGGCATGATGATGAAAAGTGAGAATTGTATTCTCTTCGGCTACAGCCACACATACAAAGGCAAAGACCTGCACTTCTTCCCATGGTCTGTGCCAAAAGGAGCGGAATAGAGGAGCAAAGTCTGGAGACTGAAGCATTACAGACTATCCAGGTAGAGGGAGACCCTTCCTTCCTAAACTGTGTGTGCAGACACATTTCAATAATTGCCATGCTCCTGCAATAGAGTCTCCCTTTTCTGTCCTGCTCCCTGTCCCCTTTCCTGCAGATCTCCTCCAGTGTTCAACTGTTACAGGTACTAGCTGTTCTGGAACCAGAACTGTGTCTTGGGTAAAACTAACAGCTCCAGTAGCATCTGGGAGGGCTCAGGTTCCTGTTTATTTTTTAGTTCTTTCCTAACCACAACTATTGGAGATCTCTTCTTCAAAATGCATTTTTTTTTTTTTTTTCTTTCTGGTTCTTAGTAAATACTTTGCTCTAAGTCTTGCATCAATTCAATGCATCAGAGGAAATCCTGACTCAAATTTTACTCTGAAAACTAGTGAAATCAGTTTAGAAATATTTCATTTGTATATAAATATATTCTATTTCTATATTGCATTTAATCACATGAGTAAAATGGTATTTGTGGTGTGTCAAGAATTGAAGCTGTTATACTGAATAATATTCCCATGCAAGCTGATGACTGAGCAGTGCTCTGAAGATAGGCAGTATAATACAACACTGGAAAATACTGATATTAAAAGTTCCTGCAGTTTTACTGTAAATATTGTTGAGGAAATAAAAGAAGTTGTAATCTGCAACTTTGTGGAAATGAATGAACTGGCAGTATCTTCACTGGAAGTTTGCCTGTTTTACCCTAGAGCCTAATTTGTGTCTTTAAGAACAGACTCAACACAGATACTGTAGTAGGAAGCCACGAAGAATGACTTCTACTTAAGTTCTTCTATCCGTTAAACTTTTACCAGGGGTGATTTGGCCAGGACTCATATGATGTATTTAAACTTCCTTCTTCAGTATTGCACTTTTTTTTTTTCCTTTTCCCTTTTAAACACGTGTTTTTTCTCTCCCTCTCATACTAGCAGATGGTCTCCAGTTATATGCAGGAGCTTCTATTCCCTGGGTTGCTACGCAACAAAATGCATCCTATCTGCATCCTTTCTGCACTGTATCCCGTTTCCGTTCAACAACTCAAAATAACCAGCTTAGTGCTTCAACATGCTGCTTCCTCTTTTCTACAGAGTTGAATATCTATCAAGTATCTTCCTGGGCTTCCTATCTCTTCCTGTTACAGCCTTGAAAAAAAAATGTGTTTGCCCTGAATTGATTTTCCTCATCACTTCCTATTTACATCAGTCCACTTAGTGCTAAGGCAGGCAAAACATACATAAATGAGTCACGCAGCTGCTATCCCATGAAAAAAAAAAAATAGTGTCAGCCAATTGTGTGATGTTTGAAAGCAAGATTCTTCATTGTTGTCAGGTGTGGGGTTCCTGTTTGTCCTTATTATCGTGGCTTTGTTTCCCTACTGATATCAGAAAGTTGAAAACAAAGTGTTCATTTTTTTTTTCTTGTATTTTATTTTTTCTACTGCATTTATGAAAAGGAAAATATTAATATCCAGCATAGCAAGGGAGATGATGAGATAGAAACAGTAGCATGATTTGCTCTGTCTCATACGGTAAACCTTTTAGTGAGGTTCATCTTGTTTTACTAGATGCTTACCATTATGGTTGAAGCTGCAAGTGTTATGAGGTCCTTGTTAAGATG
Organism: Actenoides lindsayi; assembly: GCA_025331215.1. Taxonomy (NCBI): domain Eukaryota; kingdom Metazoa; phylum Chordata; class Aves; order Coraciiformes; family Alcedinidae; genus Actenoides; species Actenoides lindsayi. Next base: position 55,335 of record WTSP01015693.1, on the reverse strand, counting down.
TGTTCACTGCTATTAGTGCTAAGTTTTGCATATTCTAATCTCTCTGTACTACTCTTTAGTGCTTATCAGGCTAAGTACAATTACTTTCTATCCTTGTTAATTTTTTTTTTTAAAGGAGATAAATTCCCATTTATATCATATGTTGGCCATCCACGTAGCTGGGAAAGTCAGCTCTGGAGAAACTTCTGTCACTTACCCTGAAGATAATTTGTTAGGTTAAAGGACACACAGAGATTTACTTTGCCTAACTTGAGCAGTCTATAGTTGGACATATGATCTGTCCTTGGCAGCTACACTCCTAGCTGCAACTACAACTCTAGTCAATGGAGAAAGAGAGGCAACTTCAGTAAATGAATTATAGTAATTCAGTCATTCACTAAGATAGGTGGGATGAATCACTGAGACACAGGAGTTCTGTCTCAAGTGACTATTTGAAGAGTTTGACTGATAGCTTGAATGAAATACCTTATTCTTAGATTTCTGAACTGCATTTGGATGGTACAAGTCTGTTTTCATGTAATTCCAGAGTATTTCTTTTTCTCCAAAATAATTTCCATTTGTTGGTGTCTTGTGCCACCATTTCCGGGTACAAATAATCCAATTACTGTTTTGAAGGGCAAGCAAAAATGGCTAATAAAACTACAGATGAGAGTGACCATTCATCCAGTTTGGCTTTTCATAATTATTCTTCAGAGATCATGTATATAACTAAATATAGCTCTTATTTTTGTAGCCTGGGTTCAGCCTGTGTAACATAAAACTCACTCTTGCTTTTCTGGAGCAGCAGTGCACCTACAACCCCCCTTTTTTTTTTCCAATGGAAATGCCCATGTTCAGATAATGACTAGGTTTCAACTAGCTGACTTTCAGTGACTGAATCCTTCCAGCTTGCAATTGAAATAAAGCATTAGATGAGAGATTATACAAGGCAGAGTTTTATCCAGAGCCCTGATTTAAACTATGTAGAACAATTTTCTACATTGCCTTAAAGTAGAATTTAAACCACTGCTACTTTTCTGAAGGAATCTGACAAGTTCTCTTATTAGATATCATTAGTTTTCCACAGATCAGGTGGACTTAGGAAGCTTATGCTTCTTGCATGATTACTGCTTTTTTATTTTATTTACTTTTTTTTCCTAAAGCCATTAGCATTCTGCTTTTGGCTCACTGGCATGACTGTCCTCTCCCTTGTTGCAGCAGCACTGGAGCTGGAGGTGGATGGCAAGGCCCGTGCTTACTGGGGGCTCTCGCCTTGGCCGGGCTTATGCTGTCCTTGCTGCAAGTGCCTCAACCCTCTCCCAGACTTCTGGCCAAGCTTCTTGGCTTTAACTTCCACTCTCACAGCCCAGGGTGGTCTTTGGCAGTGTCAGGTTGGTGCAGGAAAGGAGATTTATGCAGCTTGTGAGGGCTGGCTCTGCACTGCCTTTTGCCTTTATTGTGGCCACCTCCTTGGCTGGAACCAGGAGCATGAAGCAGAGGAACCAAATTAAATGCATTTCAGCTGAAGAAATACAGCGATTTATGGTATAGCTTTTATGGGGCTGGGGTTCCTCTGCTTGCTCTCCTTGCACCACAGACTTCAATAACCTAGGCATTGCCAGAGGCTATCTCAGGGAGCAGCTCAAACCACTGCTTCCACTTCTTTTGTCGGTGTGGTGTTAGCCTGTGCACGGGCTTTCTCTGTCAGAGCCCAGTCCCAGGGCTTCTCCTTTTCCTCCATGTGTCCAATGTGCTGCAGAGGTCAGGAGGCATGCATTTGCTGCTCTCCCCACTTTACACTAAGGTCTCAGTAGCAGAGACTCCCACCTTGCCCTCAGGAGCAATATTTCAATTAATTCTGGACACCAGGTTATAGTTCTGAGCATTCTGAGAGAAACCTCCACAATTCAGTGAATTAACTTGATTTCAGCTTGCTACAGAAATAACAGTAAACAATAAATGATAGGAATAATTTTCTTTATAAAGTACCCCTTTAAAATTGACATGGATGCAGTAAAATTAATGCACAGAGGAATTTTTCCCCATTGGATCTTTAGAAAACCTTTACATTAACAGAGAAAGAGAGTGGTTGCTTTAGTTTGGCAAGGTGTAGGAGTTGCTGGATTTATCTTAGGGGCTGTGTGTGTGGAAAAGTAGCCTGGATGTTCATCATACTTTCCACTAGCTTTAATATCTTGGAAACTCAGAATTAAAAATATAAGTGGTTAAGAAGAGGATGGTTATGAAGAGATTGACAGGGATCATTCTTTTAGGTAATGTGAGTCATTTTCTGATATAATGAGAAAGGAGAGGAGTTAAATTCAGGAGGGGTGAATTCTACCCAGTAGGAGTTTTCTCAGCTAAGGGTAAGATTGTTTTTTCCCTGAGAGATGATGGAAGGATCCCTCTAGGCATATGGTATCTCCTGACAAGACAGGATGCAAATTGGAGGTTGGATTGTAGCCTGCACAATTTAAGAAGGAGAAAAAAAAAAAAAAAGATGACAATGGTAACCTATACTTCGTTCCTTTATTGCAATTAGCACCCCACCCAACCAAAACTTAGGCCACACAGTCAGTATCATAGCATACCAGGTTGGAAGGGACCTCAAGAATCATCTAGTCCAACCTTTCAAGATTTAAAAAAAAAAAAAAAAAGTTTAAATGAGATGGTCCAGCACCCTGTCAAACTAAGTCTTAAAGCTGTCCAATGTAGGGGAATCCATCACCTTCCTTGGGAGATTTTTCCAATATCTAATTGTTCTCATGGTGAAAAAATAGCTGTCAAACATGGAGCAGTGGCAGAGGTGTTATGATTTGGCATTGCTTGTTTTATCTGTGTGCATTGTAATGTGTACCACTGTTTAAAGTCTGTATTAAGACTTCTGAACTCAAGGCATACTTATACTAACTCTTCTTGCAGATATTTCTATGTTGCCTAAAGCATTTCCTTTTAATAAAACAACTGTGTGTCACCATTACCACAGAATGATAGGAAATGCTAGTTGTGGCCAAGTTCTTTCACAATAAAGTTTTTATTGTGAAAAAGATACTTCCTCTTAAATAAGCTCAATGCTTATTGCTTCCAAATATAGAAACAGTGTATTTAGAATAATGTATATGAATAACATATTCTCAAGCCTTTATTCATAATTAGAAGGTACAGAGAACCTAGATATGGGATTATAATTTGGTAAACAGGTTTTAAAAAGGGGAACTCTGTGTTTTGTTAATACCTGTCTGAAGGATATGCAACTTAGAGAGAAAAACCAACACAGACTAGCACAGTAATTCTCTTAAAGCATTTCATGGAGTTAAAACCTGCAATTTTCCCTAGAAACTTCCTGATGTAGTTGGTTTCTATTTGAACCTTCAAAAATTATCAGGTACATTTCCTGGGTGGTGGCATGGTTTTGTGTTTGCTTGTTTTGTGTGTTTTTTGTTTGGTTGGTTTGTTTGATTGTTTTGTGGGGGTTGTTTGGGTTTTTTTTTACTCCTATAAGAGATATTTCTACTCTCTAAAAATAAATTCTGCCATTTGTGGAATGGGTAAGGTCTTGTCTCTGCCTATTAGCAATATAGAATTTATAATTAATGAATTTTCATAATTTTTTTTTCAATTTATTTTAGAGTTGTCACTATATCAGAATAAATGTGGACATTTGCAGTCAAAGGAACTATTTTGTCTTGACATGCTGTCAAGACAGCTGTCTTCTGTTAGGAGATCTACATGTCTGGTGTACGATGTTGGAGTCAAAGGAAGAGATTAATTCATATTCTGTATCACAAAAGCTAAACAAAAAGATAGGAAAAATCACTATTAGGATGATTCTTTCTACTGTCTTTGTTCTAACAGCCGAGAATGAACAGGTACTTCTGGAAGAAATTTCCTTCGGTGTTTTTTTTTGTTGTTGTTTGTGTTCTGGGTTTTGGTGATTGTTTTTGTTGTTGCTGTTGTTGTTTGTTTGTTTATTTGTTTTTAATGAACAGGACTAATCCCTGGGAATTGGAGAGGCCAGTCAGTGGGAGGTCAGAGTGAAAAGCAGAAGTACAAAGCTGCAGCTCACCTGATGAGACGAAATGATGCTCATGCATTGCTTTAAAAAGCAATTTGCATCAATCACTCTCTGGTAGACTCACTAGCGTGTGTCCATAGAGGGATATTCTTTCCCAAGCATTGATTGCCATTGTACATGAGAGTTACTTTCAACATATTTTCTGATCATTTTCAGTACGTACATAGAAAGAACTGCAAGAGGAATATTGTACAACCAGATTTTAATAAAAATCTCAATTATATTGAAATACTTCAATACTCAATCTATTATTGACACAATAATATAAGAGAGGCAAGTGCAGTAATTAGCAAAGCAATTGATTTCCAGTGTTATGCAGATCTGCAAATAAAAAGCAACTGTTCTGTTCACATACCATGGATCCTTTGCTTGAGAAATAAGGTTTTTTTCTTTGTTTATCCTAGTCATTAGGACCCGTTTAAGAAAGACTGTCTGGGAATTCATGCTAACTTTACAATATGACTGTATGAAAATCATTTGCATATCAATATACAACACTTGTTATATGTAAAGAAGTTACAACAATATTGATAGAGAAAGGGCAAGTTCTAATTTGTTCGCTGGAATCTGTATCTGAAACTCATGATGAGAATGAGCCCCATTTAAAAAAAAAATCTACAAAATTGCATTCTCATGCCTGCGTATAGAGGGGGAGCATTATGTTGCAGGTTTAGCACTTCAGCAAGATGTGTTATGACAAGTGCACTTCTGGATTGCAGCTCCTAACCCATTCCTGGTAGTAGTAGAGCTACTTCCTTTATCCCATGCAAGTTACTTTCACTTCTTCAAGACTGGGAATTAAACTAGTAGTAGGATAGCTGTGTGGGCATGTGAGTCAAGCTAACCAGAACAGTCAAGGGTGGCCTTCTGAAAGCTGTAGAGTAGCTTCAAATTCTCTGGGGGTAACATGAACATGGTATGTCCTTTACTGCGGTGTCTTTACAACATCGTGCATGTTCTTAAAGTGAATTGTTATGAGATTCTATCAATGGTTTGATTATCTTGGAAATTCTTTGTCCTATTGCTGGAACATGGTTGTTGTGGGGTTTTTTAAAGTAGATTCAGTAATTAAACAATTGGAGAAGCAGTTTAGTTATGTAATTATATTACCTCTGAGTCCAAAGTAATCCTTCTCAGTATCATATGTTTAAAAATATTTCTAATCCAAACTCTGTAGAAGGTGCTCACAAGGGACAAATAACTTAATATTGACACAGCCTTAAATGTATTGAAAAGACATAAATCAGAATAATGAGATTCATAAATCTGTTAATATTAATGGGGAAACCTTTTGGGAAATGTAGTGTAAAATCAAAGAAAAAGACAAACTTGAGATGTAAGTGATGATTCTAGTTAAATGAATAAAAAATTGGATATTTTGCTCCTTCTCAAGTCAGAAAAAGACATTACATCCTTTTGAAATTGTGCTTGTGTCTTTAATACTGTCATAAATAGAAACAACATAAAAATATTAGGGAGGAAAAAAAACCCCAAAGGTGTCTCTAAAGCCTGCTAATAAAACCCTCGAACAATTTTTTTTCGCATCATGGAATGAGGAAAGCACCATGAAGCCTTTCTTTCAAAAATTCTCTCTAGAATCGATAGACTAATTCTACACTGAATTTCAAGGCTATAAAACTTTATTAGCAAGAAGAATATGTATATTGTTATTCATTTGTTCACACTGCAATGGTTAAGGTTCTGTCAGCATTTCCATTAAAAACCCCTATAATTGAACAGGAAATTCCAACACACATAAAAATGCATTCAGATTGCATTTGACAAAAGGGCTTCCTTAGCCATATTCTCAAAATCAGTTCTGTTTAGATGTCTTATAGCTTGAAAAGAAGTGAACTGTCACGTCCTTAGAATTGCATGCCGTCCCATACCCACTGCAAAGTGTTGCCGATATCAGCAACTGCAAAACCAGTGCTCTTTATCTTTCCTGATGGACCCCCTCAGTCCATCTGCTATCACAATGAAGAAGTCCGTAACATCTGTCCTGCTTCCACTTACTGTGCCATCTTTGATTCTGAATTATCTTATGTTTCCTAATTATACCATAAAGACTTCAGTAAAGGTCTCAAAAATCTGTTTAAGATTTGTAGAAAATCATGGAGTTTTCTAAGCAATTAAAGTTGAAAGCATATGAAAAAATTGTCAGATTCTCCACCTCTTAGTTTCACTGTTAGGCAGCAGACAGTTCAAGTCAGACTGTAAAATACTATTTACCCTATTTCTTTAAAGTTCCCTCAAAGATGGTTCTCATTTATGTGTAGATGACTACTGTACATCAACAGTGTTTTCAAATCTCAGATCAATATGCTGGATGCTTTCAGAGAAATTAATTAGTCTCACTGAGGTGTTAGTTTCCTAGGTTGGAAAAAACTCCCTTTGCTCCTGTTGGTATTGACTACATAGTCAACTGGATAGACACAATGTTTACCCTCCTAAGAGGTCAATTTAAGTGCTTCAGGCAATACAGTAAATGTAAGAACACACTTTTCTGCAGTTTCATTTGTAAGCCTTGGCCACACATAGATTTTTTGGTGGAGTAAAATTGTTTCAGGCTATTTCTCCACTACCTGTTTTTACTAAGACTTACTCTTGATTCTAATATGATTCTTAAATTAGTAATTTTCTGTTTAGGGTTGCTCACTTCCCTATCAGCAGTACACCAAAAAGTCTCCATTGATTTCAATGGGACAGATGGACTTTATGAAGAGGAAGCTCTGTGATCAAATAAGATTTTGGAAGTATTGAAATGATAAAACATTACAATGTGCATTATTAAATAATTATTGACTACAAATCACAAACTCAGTAAATTACATACATTTTTCCACAGTACTACTTATTTATTGCATTTTGCAGTGTAGGAGAAATACAATATTTGTTAGGGAGTCAGAAGTTGCAGTTCACGTTTAAACATGAGGTATTTCTGTAGGAATATGTCATAAACACTGTGTAACTTACAGATAATCAGTTTTAAAACTACAAGAAAAGCACATTGGTAAGCTATTTATGCTTATACAGGGCAGAATTTTGTCTGAAACTGGTCACTTCATTGTGGACTTTGGACTAGCATTGTGGTGCTGCCCTTCCAGAGTTGCAAACTTCTCATTTCCAGATCCTGAGAAAAAAGTTTAGAAACTGTAAAAATTCCATTTTCATATTTTATAATGAAAGTATTTTTGGTGTATTTCCTTCTCCATTTTCCATTACTGAATGTTTAAGAAAAAAAACCACAACATAAGAAACCCCAACAAAACAAAGCAAAACAAACAAAAAAAATCCCACCACAAAACCCACACACACACCCACACACACAAAAAACACCAAACCCAACCCCAGCAAACTTAAGTGACCTAAAAATGAAAAGTTGTATGTTGGGCTGCCTTGCACTGGCTTTTAAACCATGTTGAAGCCTACATTTGTAATGTTAGCGTGTCATCAGGAAAATAAAAGCAGTCAAATTTCCCCTTATCGAAAATGTCTCAGCTCAGTTAGAGTTTACTTCCCAAGAGATAACATGAACTGTAGGACCCCTAAACCGTATCTCTTTGTTTCAGTGAATATTTCAATGTTTTGTATCTTTCAAGAGATGGTGAGTCTTTCCTTTAGCTTGTTGTTTCAAGTATATTCTGAATAGATGGGATACATGGATTGGGGCAGAATTAGTATTCAACATGCTCTTTTTTTTCTGTGGAGAAGTGCCTTTGCCTCTGGGATCCTACTGACCAGGCAGGGACTTCTGCCTTTTCAATTTTAATATTTTAGCCCTCACTTATTTTCAGGTGAAACTTATTGTGACTTTGGAAATATCTGAATAGATATTTTTTGAAAACCGCATTTGATGAATGCATTATTTTCTGAAAAAAAAAAAATATCCCTAACTTTGCATGAATAATTATGGGGTTTAGTAAACTTTCTTTGGAGAGTTTATCAGATCATTTTATTGCACGCAGAATAAAGTTAGAAATCCAGAAAGTGTCTGCAGTCAGCTTCCTGCCTAATAAAAGTGGGAAGCTGTGTTGGGTTTTCCTTCCTATGACAGCCTGCCCCTAACTGTGTAATCAGTTTTCCATAGTTGAAAAGTGTTGTTGGCTTTGTTTATTACTGAGAACTGTGAGTCTGTGTTCTCTTCTTGGTATACTCAATGGGAATCATCATTTATAAACATCCTGTTGGTATTGATGGAATAACTGGGAACTTAATAAGACTTTGATCTTTTCAATCAACTTACATATACTAAGGCACAATGATAGAGTTTTCAAAGCGCTTAAAAAAAACCCCAACAAACCACAACACCCCACAGAAAAGGCCTCCATGATTGTGGGATGTACACTGAAACATTAGTATATGTGCAGTGTTTGTGAGAATGCTCACAAAAAAAAACCCCAAAACACCCTGACATATTTTGAAATTTCAGAATAAAACTCCAAAATATGTTAAAGCAAATTTTCCTGGTCCAAGGAATACAACTGATTTGACTTTTTTTTTCTTTTCTATTTTACAATAACATATTCTGGAATTTCTTGTAAAAGCTATGAGAAGGGTGGAATATTCTGAAATACAAATTATTTTTTTTTTTTTTCTTCTGCTAATCTGCTTTTTACATATCCTACAGACACAATGGCTGATATCGGTTATAGAGATGGTTATAGAGATGGTTATAGACATATAGCTAGCATTTAGCAAAGCCCTATTGCTTCTTGAGACAAACATAGCTTCATGTAAAAATAGACTTTTAGAATGGCATAATTTATAATGCAAGTATTCTGAAAATAGATCAGTTAAACAGTCAAGAGTTATGAAACAGTTTCTAAAAGCATCTTTCAAAAGAGACTTTTTTTCTGCAAACCAGATAGTCCTTTAAAGATGACCCTGTGGAGTACAATAGATGGGACAAACAGTGAGAGACAAGTTTCAGATTGCTTTTGAATAACATCTAACACTTCATGGTGGCCACTTTGATGTGAGCCCAAGGGGAATAACCACCTGTGTTTCTTTGTGCAGTGATGATTTGTTAATCAGGAAAACAAGAAATACAATATAGCCTCAAGTAAACCTTTAAGTAATTTCAGATGAAATTTAGATTTTTTTTTTTCCCCATGATCTTCATGTTATTACTTGCACAAAAGAAATAATTTTATCAGTATTAACTGCTAAACTTTGTGGGTTTGCATCTCGTCTTCCAAAAAGATAACTTTTTCTTATGTTTTTTTTTTAATTATTTTCCATGTGTTACCTAGATTAAACTGTATAAGCCAGGTTAGATTTTTAAGAAGGACAATCAATATATACAACCAGCAATTTCTTACAGCTTTACACATGTTATGTTCATTCAGGTTTTTTTTTCACTTCACCAGTCATTACTGATTATGGAATATATTTCTTAAGTATTCACTGCTGTAGCACAATATACCTGTGCCCTGATTTTTTTTCCCTAAGAATAAACAAATGAACAAACCATTATTATTTTACAGTCATTTAGAATGACAAAGCGAAGTAAACTGTTTTTCTAGGATAATAAATGCTAATGTCCACACTTTCTTGTTTCCATGGATTTTAATACTGATCAATGAGGCAATGACAGATATTTTTCAATTTTCATACTAGCTGTAAATCAACCATGCTGCAGTTGTCTGAAGTGGCAATAAATACCCCATTCTTTATAATTTCCAGAACATTAAAAATGATATCCATTTCTTCAACTAGGAAGTTGATGTCAAGAGGATATATTGAAGCTCAAATTTGAGTAATGTAGTCCTGGACTGGTAAATATCCTAGTATTTAAGACACTTGCCAGTCAGTTTTTCTTTTTCAGAGAGGGATTACAAAAGGGATAATGAGAGATTATTTCAGATGAACCTACAGAAATCTGAGAATGCTATCAACTAGACTGAGTAATGTTCTTTCTCTACAGAGATCTCCAAAAGATACTAATGTCAGGTTTGCTTCAATTATGACATTTTATCTTAACTGTTATGCTTTTTCTAAAACACTTATCAGAAGGAAAATTCATCCCTGTTTAAGTAAAGTTATAATTAGAGAAAATTGCTAGGAAGTTCTTAAACTGCTGATATTCTTAGATGGAAAACTGAATGACTGAGAAATGTCAGCTTAGTTCAAACACAGCACAGAGTTGTGTTCAAGCCTGTTACACAGGTATGAAGGAGTTTTAAGTTATACTGGTTTGAATGTAGTGGTAAAGCATTAGTGTCCTCCAGATTTGTTTTACAGATTACTAAGCCTCCACAGTGAATTTAACTTTAAAATCCTTAATAGACCCCCTCACTCTTCAGAACCTGACCTCTAATCTATCTTTTAGGATGTAGCCCATTAACTGACAAGACTAAGAGCTCCATTCTATGACATGCTGAGCATCTGCTGAAAGACAGATGTCCTACAAATTCTTCCAACTTCAGTCATCACCACAGGGGCTGGGAGAAGCTGAGAAGCTCAGGCTGCTGCTGTCCTAGGCTGGTTAGACAGATGTCTCCCTGTTCATGTCCAGACCTTGCACCTGGGAGTGCACACTCAAGTTTTTGTCAAACCCAACCCCGGCTCATAGGCTGAGCATTCAGAAACACAGGCTTAGGCAAAAGTGGGAATACTTACTGATCAGATCTTTGTGTTTGGTTAAATGAGTTGGCTAATTAGAGTAGAAGCCTGTTTGAGGTGGGATAGAAAAATACCATGACACTGATCTATGACATCATTATATTACTTTAGGATGTTGTGACACTGCCAGGTTTCTTTTAAGTATGACATCATCCTTTTGCCTCCTACTGTGCCATGTCTTTCTGCTCTTGTTTTCTGGCATAATGAGATCTTGGTGATAGCAGTCCTCTCCTCTGCCACAGAAACTCTTTTTCATCTTCAGAGCAGTGTCCTGTCTAGTCACTGAGGGAGATACAGTTTTGAAAAAAAACATTAAAAAAAAAAAAAAAATAAAAAAAAATCACATCATTGCTAGCAGCATCTAAATGCATAAGCACAAAAAGTGAAGTAGAATTAAATTGCATGGATAAATTTCTCTTACTAATTTGTGCTGGAAGTTTTATTTGTAGAGTTCATTTTTCTTTTAAAGCATGCCTTAGTGATATAATTGCATTTTAAGGATCTTCCTGTCACCACCCAGATAAATGTTTCTGCCTAAATACTACTGTAAGCTCACAAATTCCACTTTGGAATGGTTTAGTACTGTTTAGTATTTTGTAGTACGTCCTCTTTTCAAGTGAACTGTTGCCTTTTTTGCCTTGCTTACTTTAAAACTACCTTTGGGATTAATTTGGTTATTTACTCTCAATAATGGAAATAAGTCAAGGGGGAAATGTTTTTCACACTGAGCAGGCACCATGTTCTTTTGGTATGAGCATTCTTTTCCTTTGTTTTTGAAACAATCTTTTGATTTCTTAGGCTTTCCTTTCATGACATTTAGGAGAAAAGGAAACTGATGTTGAATACGGGATGCCTGGGATTTCTGTTTTATATTACACTTTTTAAATATTTGAACTCTGCTTCAGGATGGAACAAATTAGGGCTGAAACTCCAGGGTGGGTGAGGAGTTTCAAGGTTTTCTTATGTGATTTTCAGAGGTCTATATTTACCTTACTCCATTTTATATTTTGAAGTGCCCTTTCTGCTTGCTCTGAACATTCTTTTTATTGGTAACAGGATTCTAACTATTAGTTACCTGCACAGCAGCTGCTAATCTTCTCCATTACAATGTGTTGTTTTTTAAAAAGCAAACAAATGGAAAAACCCCACAGAAGAACATCACCACCAAAAAAAGAGCAGATTTCTTCTGCTATGTACTTTGACAGATATATGAAAACTTCCTCCACACAGTTTCTTTTTGTTTATTCACTCTGCTTATCTCAAAGCACAATTTTTTGTATCTTGATTTTAGTTTTTAAAAAGAAATACAACCCTTGAAACAACATGTTTTCTGTTCCTTAGTAAGAGGCAGGTAAGTCATAGATCTTTTTGTTGTAATTTTTTCAGTGGGACACATGCGGTGCTGGCAGTGCAGGCTGGTGCCTTCCCTGAGTCCCAGCTAGTCTCCTTGCTATTGTATTGGATATATTTGCTGTGTGATAGAAACTTGAGAGAGGTTCACTTATTCAATAGAATGGCAAGAGTGATAAAATTAATTTCCTAACATATTTTATCTATGCCAGAAATTTGGTTATTCTTTTATACAGTAAGCAATAAAACTAGTTAAAAGATCATTAAATAACTCCCATGAAGTTATAACAATGTAATAAAAAAATCTAACCAATACTGAACACCTCGCATTATAGAACCCCTTAATCAACCTTTTTCTGGTCTGCATTCAGGCCAGTGCCTATAAATCTACTAGCTATCTAATCTCCAGCACCTTATTTCCTCTTTTGCTTTGAGTTCTTTGGCCACCATGGAGAGAGAGACGAAATCTTGCAATACTCGCTATGGTATGCCAAGCAGCTGTTCAAAGCTAGAGAAATTGCTTTGAACAAGGCAGGGAGAAGTTCTGATTTTAAACTTCCATATTAAAGTGGTAATGAACTGCATTTTTGTACAGAGCTTTGAAAATCCCCACTGTGGAATCATGCACTATCAAGGGTCATTTTAATAACATTGATTGTTAAAAGACACAGCTCCCAGTGTAAAAACAGAACTCATTAGAATTCAGGATAAAGCTGATTACAGAGGAATGCGTAAAATTGAATATTAAGAAGATTAAGAAGAACTGGGTATCAGTGCTAAATTCCAAAGGGAAATCCATCATGTGCTTACTGTCCCAATCAGTGGTACCCAAAGGCAATGTGTACCTCTGTGAGTGTACCCTACTGGAGAGGGAACTTTCAGAGTTTGGCCAAGGGTAACTATAAATATTAAAACCTTTATTATCAATGTTTGATAGAAACATAAAAAATTTATAGTTGTGTACAAATTCTTTCTTTTCAGAGGAGACGCGTGAGATTTTATAATGCCACAGTTAAGTCACTCTCATTTTTTTCCCTTTCAGACAAAATCTAATTATTTCTGCTGAAATCTCTTTATTTCTTTAATAGAAGTAGCATCATCTGAAAGAAGTAAAATGGAATGAATAGCTGAAACCCTATATACAGTGAAATAGTAGATGTATCAAGGTCGTTCAGATAGCCTGCTGTGCTATGTTTTTTTCCTTTTTCTTTTTTTTTTCCTCTAAATTTCCAGTCCCCCAGCCCCTCTGCCTCCTTTTGTTATTCAGTGTGTGTTTGTCGCAGACTCTCTTGTTTAGAAACAAATGCATTCAGATATCTTTGGTACTTACAAAAGCAGCCTCAAATTACAGCAAGCATTAACATAACAGTAACCCACAGGAGTTATCCATCATATTGAAAAACCTGTGAAGATTTCAATGCACTCTGTAACTGTATGAGACAGAAATGAAAGGCAAGTATCAACTTAAATGTGAATTTCCAGCTCCTAATAACATGCAAATGGAATTACTTTTCACATTGTTGAGAAGATTAATTAAATGGATGTTGAATCTTAAGAGTGAGAACCACCTTGTTTTGTAGTGGGAAACTATAGGAGACATGGTAACATTTATATATTTAAAATTATTATAATAATTGAAATATAGAATTAACCAATCCTGTACTCTTTGTGGTAACAGAACAATAAGTACAAGCCTCCTCCTAAATATAATGTGCCAAGAAACTAATTTAAGGACATAGTCATAAACTGCACCAGTATTGTTATAGAAATTTGTTTTAAAGCTGTGAAGTACACAAAAAATCAGATAGGACATATCAGCTTTTCACATTTCACTACTGTTTTCTGCCTTCTCAGTTGGAGTCTTAAGTGACCAAAGAGACTGTACTCACCGGGACCCTTTCCCCCTTCACAGCATCACCTTCAGTAAGGCTTCTGCTCAGTTGTATCTTTGTGGTACTCTGCAACAAATAATCAATAATAATCTCTTCAGTTTGTCTTGTGCCCTATGCAACTTTATTAATATTCTTGTAGAAGCAATTGAGAGAGACGGGGGGGGAGGGGGGGGGGGGGGGCAGAAGTCAGCCATTTAAAATATGTTCCTAAGCTTTCTGTCCTCCCACGTAATGTGTACTACTGTGCTGCCATAGTCCCACTCTAGCTAGTAGGCCTGTTAGAAAATAGTATGAATCCTTTTGACTTTCAAGCAAACTAAGCTGTGTGGCCAACGTGGTATATATAACAGTGCGGATTTTCATATATTTTGAACAAAAATGCACTACCTCCCCTAGATTTAGATGTAGCTACATGTTTATGGTGATAGTGCTGTTGCACTGTTACAACGTTCAGTTGCATTGATACCAGTTTAATTTAGAATAACAAAAGCTATCATAATATTAAGATGATCAAAACTATGTGAATATCTGAGGTTCCTTTTGTATAAATCAATCTATTTTTGAATAGATAAAGACTATAATACACCTTGCTGTAACCTAGGACAAAGCACTTTGTGTTGGAAAGAGTTTCAGTAAATGTCCATGGACCCTCTCGGCTGTAAATGAATGTTTTTGAATAACACCAGTAATCTGAAGGTAATTAAAGTAGTTTATGCGAAGTGCAATAAACAATCATTGTTGTGTCTATAGAACATTACTTTATGCTACTGTGAAGATGATGTCTTTTTAGCCTCCTAGCTGTTTTGAAAAAAAATTCAGAGGCCACTAGTCTGAAAGAACCAAGGACAAGATAATAACTGGAGACGCAATTAATCCCTGTGCTTTGGAATAGTACAGATTGTTACAACAGTCACAGAGAAATCTGTACGGAGGTTATAGCAACGTTAATATAGAGTTAATGTAATGCTTAAAAAAATGAAACAGAGAGTGTTAGAAAGACCTAAATTATAAGAGCAAAGAAAAGAAAATATAGCTTAATAAGAAACAAATGTTGCATGCTGTGTATTAACAGTGGAATGCTTGCAGAAAATATGGAAAAGTTTTTGTTTACTCAACCCTGACTCATGGGCAAAGGTTTACATAAACTGGGCTTCTTTCCTGATCACAAGTATGTGGGAAGTCCTGTGGGGATGGGTAGCCAATAGGGCTTCTCGGTCACTTGAAAATCAGGCACATGTTTGGATTCTGTCACTGAGGATTAAAAACTTGGTCCCGCAATTGTCAGCAAAGAGTTCCCACTTTATCATTGGTCCAGAATCCCACCAATGTACCAGGCTTCAGCTCTGTTGTCAGCACTGGCTTCAATAGGAGCAACACAGAGTGCCAGCAGTCAGGATCCATTGCTGGATCTCAGCCCTTGCTCTTGTATATTTGCATATGTTGCTGAGTGTCTTCCCAAACCATTTCTGGTGCTTTTTCACTTACTGGCAGGAGTGAGCTTTTGTCTTATGTGCAAAGAAGGAAACAGTAGCAATAACAATCCTTGTTAATGAACATACAGAGCAGATCCTGCATTCCAAGACCATCTTGCCTCTTCTACCAGGACTCTCTCAAGCCTGAATCACATCTAGAAATCTGGAGAGTCTTTGGTAGGCTAAGTGCCAAGATGAAGAAAGTGGAGGTTTATATAGCGAGACATCAGAGTGGGAGGGGAAAATGCACCTAGGAAGGACCACAGCAGGTGATGTAAACTCCTACTACAGCCTATGGTAATTTAATGAAAGTAAGTCAGAATAAATAAATATCTGACTCTGAACCAAGATGCAGCTGACCTAGTCTGAATGGGAACTAAATTGCAGCTGACCTACTGCATTGCTAAATTAACCTCTTCAGGGGAAAGGGATGAGTTACATACTTTTTTTTTCCTCTGCTTTAAAAAAAGGTTTAATAATTCAAAGAAATGTCTAATGCTGGTAAAAGCACATGGTAAGTACTTGATGGATTGAATTCATTCCCCTCTTTGTATGCTGACATCCTACTCACTGCAATGGGAGATTCTGCAGATGTACAGAAATGTTGCACAGGATGGGATGTTTCTTTATGGCATTTCCGTGTGTTTTAAATCTCTGAAGACTTTTCTATGTGTGTGTTTTATATTGAGTCATTAAGTACAAAAACAAACTTGTTCACAAACCAACTTTGATCTAAGTTTCCTGTGATTTATCTCTGCTGTCTATAGTATGCACTGAAATCCTACCTGATTGTTATTAGCTCCCTAAATATTTATATCACTTCAGATAATCAATGCTTATCACAGTTAATACAGATGTTACAAGTTCCTCAAAGAAAGGCACTGTCAGCATAATAACATTTTAATTATTGCAGCATATGTTTTCAGATTAATTTTTTGTTTACAGTATCAATTAAACAGAGTAATTGTATATATCTAATTAATAGATGATGTTAAAAATATTGTACATGTAAATTATAGCTTTTCCCACTAAATGTATGAAGCACTAAGGCAATGTCTTGGAGGTATTAATGTTCACTTAATTTAAATCATGTTGCTAGTGCTGTTTTCTGTTTACATTCCCTTGTGTTTGCACTCTCTACAGGATGTTTTTCATTCAACTGCTGTGTAAAACAAATTTGCTTGTGGGGGTTTGGTGATACAAAGTATCTGACTGGCACCAGTACATTACTTATTCTACATATAACTGAAAACATAAATGTGATGTTTGGAGAAGAAGTAGTGATAGCAGGATCTACTAGTTAGAAAAGCGCAGACAACATGTTTTTGTTATCAAGTGTGTTGTAAGTTCATGGGGAAGTTCAGTGAAGAACACACTGAGCCTTTCTGTTCCTCAGCTTCCCAGCTTTACTCTTACTCCCCACACCATTTTGAAGTTCTCCAAAGAGAAATGCAATGTTGAGGGTTTTTTTTCAGAAATTTCAGAGAAAATTGCTGTATTATCTACTTCTAAGGAAAACTTAACTTTCACCTATCTTCTAACAGAATCTAGTCTAGGAATGTCACAAGAATGTTTCTATACGTAGCACAGTCATGCTTGAAAGAGGGGAATTACACTTTGTCTCTTAAGTGTACTTGCTGCTCATGCAATGTATTGGGGAGACATCTCTGAATCAGAACATTTGTGTTTGTCTTCTGGATAGAAACAAATCAGAAGATAGATATTTTACAAATCAGTGTGAGGATTTTTCATACCTTAACTACCTAAAATTTCAACTATTTCCTGTCTACAGGAGGTTTTGCAGGAAAAAGATATATTTTATAAAGGAATTTTTTTTTTCTTTTTTTTTTTTTTTAAACTGTCTTTGGCTCTGAAAAGGTCTTTGGAGAAACCTAAAATAATACACACACTTTGCTTTTTCAGGGGCAAATTTCTTCTAAAATTGTTTGCTAACCTCTTTATCAGGCATATGATAGCCTGGGGATCTGAAACACAAAAGCACAGAGAAGACTAGCATTAGTGGATAATAAGTATTTCCCGGGTACAAAGACTATTAACCAAAAAAATGGTTTAAAACCATGAGAAAGACAGTCAAGCCAGTGAAAAGGCTCTTACTATAAGATTTCAGAGGGCTTTGGATATTGTCCCCTTTATATGTTTTTGTATCTTTATATTGACAGGAATACAAGAATTGACATACTTGCCTATTTCAGTAGTCATCAGTGATCTCATCTTGAGCTGTCATACAAGTGCTATGTATTGTACATGTCTTATTTACTCACTATAGCTGATGTCCTGGAGCACTGGATTGTGAAGCCAGATATTTTTTAGTTTAAACTACTAAATGTATTAATAAAAAATTAAAATAATGCTTAAAGCACAGGCATATTTATATTCAATATTAATTTTTCCATATTTGGATTCACTTCTCACTAAATTAAAAACAAAAATCTTTTTGAAATGGTTGAACACATGTCTTTTATTCATGTTCCAATGCCACAAATCTACAATTTTGGGGCTCTGATGTACACCCACATATATGTATTTGTCACATGTACATATACATACACATGTACACATGTATATATCTGTCTGCTGAAGTTCTTGGTAATTCCAACTCACAATGATTACAATAATCAAAGTTTTTCTTGAAAATTTCTGCTACTGGTGTCACTGGCTTAGTTCAAAATTTCAGGTTTGGGTTTTTTTTTCAAAACATAGTCTTCCTGGAACCTCAAAACCACCTAGTAAATCTGAATCTTATGGTCCAGATTCAGAAAGCATGTAGCAGTGAGTTATCTGTGTATTTAGAAGGAGAGAATAAGTTGGATAAGCACTTATTTGTCAGTTTATAATCCATCTGGATGAGTATTCTACCACTATTTTTTGCTGCATACACACTGGCCATTTTACGTGTAGCACTGTGTAATCGTTGTAGGCCTCCAAAGACTCTGTACGTCTAGTGTTATCTATCAAAGGTGTGCCTCTTCTGCAAGAAAATGGTATCTTGACATACCATCTTTATTGTTGCTTAGTAGAATCATTTAAGATCAAGCTCAACCATAAATGAAGAATTTGGGTTTTCTGTGTTTGTTTTTTTTTTTTTTTTAAAGGAGATTTTTTTTCCAACAGGTTTATTTTGTCCAGGAGCTGGTTAGAAACTTTCCTAATTTTACATATTTCCACTTTCTAAATACAAAGCAATGGCTTGAGCTGTCTTAGGTGGTGTTATAAGACTACTGACCACGATCAAAAGACTGTTGAAAGACACAAACTAAGAAGTAGGCTATGGCTAAATTGACTTAATTCAGGGTTACATGTCAACATTTGTTCCTTAAACAATTGCACATATATAGATAATTTTTGATGCAGTGTATAAAATCTATATCCTTTTGTTATTCATTTGATTGCTTTGTATAACAACTCTGCTGAAGGATTCTGACAAATGTGATACTTACGCTGTGTGAATGACTGTCCTGTCCATGTACAAACTGTACCAATTCAGGGTAACACCCAGTGCAATGGCTTCATATTTACTCCCTTCTAATGAGTAGGAAAAAAGCACCAGTTGTTGACCTGGAAATGTAAATACAAAAGAAAATTGGAAAAAATAAAGACTATGTTGGTAATGCAAATTCAATTTAAGATTAATGAAATAACCACAGAAAATAGTTGTGGTGGAGCATACTCTTCCTCTGTTGATTTCTATTCAATATATACGTTAACTGTCTCATTCACACCATTAAAATACAGAGAAAGAGTTTTAACACACGTAGTTAAATTCATGATAACAACCTTTATTCTAGTATGCAGAGGTATGAGATGTATCCTCAGTGAGCTGATCCATTGCATTGATCTGTTCAGAGAATAGCATTAGGAGATTCAGTGCCACTGAACTTGTGTGCACTAGAAGGGCAGTAGATTAAAAGCTGATCTACTGTTTTCCTTCAGTATAGATTGGTTTTCTTCAAGTAAAGTTTCAGGTCACTTCTGGGGCATCATCGCAGGTAAATGAGCATTGATTTTTATTAGTCTTTCTGGTAGATAAGAAGGTTTCAGTTTTAATGAATACAAGATCAAATATTTGACAAAAAGTGAAAAGCAAAGACTGGAGGTATATATGCTAACGTGAGAGAGGGAGGAGACTAATGAGTTTGAAAATAATAAAACACAGATTGTTTAGTGGGAAAGAATGCTGCAAAGGTCTCTATGTGAATCTTCAGTTCCAGGAGTTTCTGCCAATTCCTTTTATTACTATTTCAAGTAACCAGGTACATATGGCATGTTTGTAAGTAAAGCAGTCAATGAAGTTAGTTACACCTCTGCATTTATTACCTTACCCCTGAGTATTATTAACTTTTACATTCCCCATAAAATATAATTTATCACTTAAATAATTTGCTTTGTGTCAGGGTTCAGTGTGCTCCAGTGCTTTCCTGCTCATTAAATGAGATATTTTTACTTAATGAGCCTAGAATGTCCTTTGCATTTAACATTAGAATTGATTTCAAACACTCCATTTTTCTAACGTATTTGTGTGTAATTTCAGAATGTGGACTTCATCCCACAATCTTACACTGAAGAAAAAAATTGCTACAAAGAATAATGATCCATGAATTCTAAAGAGGGACACAGTAAGTATGGGTGAATAATTTAAAAAAAAAACGCTGTTATCTACCTGCACTCTGCATTCTTTCATCCAGTTTGAAAGTTTGACTTACTATTTGAGCCTGATGCTGCAGTTATTACACGCATAATACTACATTATGAAAATGTTTTTTGAAGGGACAGAAAGATATTGATTTCCATGAAATTAACAGAATATAAAAATAATCCTGCCCTTAGATGTATGTGTGTGATATATTGATTCATGTAACAGGCAGTTTTTCAAATGTAGACAGTTCACATATAAAAGGTGTATCCAAGGGACAAATGAATATCATAGAACTCCAACAACGTGCACCTAACGAGGATCTGGTTTGGCTCTTTGCAATTGCAAATAATCACTTTACAACTAATTACTAAAATCTGAGTATAGAAACCCTCTGTTGTACAGTAAACATTTGCTCATAATGGTCACTGAAATAAAAAGCAACCCAAATCTCTGAGCTATATCAACAATTCCAGGGTAAACACTGTACCACTATACTTTAAAAGGAATTTTGCAACTAGCCTTATCTCAAGGAGTTAGACAGTAGTACATTGAGGTCTGGGTGTACATTTGAGTCTGTTACAGATGCGACCATGTGTATATCTGCTGTACACCACTAACACACAGGGCACTAGTCTGATCAGACAGGCACTCATGATCCATGGCATGAAATACTCAACCAAGGACAGTAAAGCTGAAATTTAATCCCATAAGAAATGTCAATCTTGTAAAATAGATATTTTTTTTTTATTCTGAGTGAAAAGTGAAGTAATAGTACCTTAGGAAATTAGCAAAAATAAAACATTGTTATATTTAACTGAAGTTTCATTTTCGGACTGGTTTTAGCCATCATTAAACCTCACATGCATATTTTTCCGTGGCTGTCCTGTCTCACCTGATTAACAACTTGGGCCTCTCTTTCTATTTGTTCCTCTGAACTAGGTTTCTCACCAGGACTCCTTTTCCTACGAGGCATGTGCAGTTATCTAACTGCTATGAGTCAGCTGAATGCTGTGGAAGTCTATATTATGGTATTTGCCATGGTTACCGTGGCATAGAGCAAGCAAAGGATCACAAGCATGAGGGTGCATAGGTCCCCTAACTGCAGGTAGGCAGTTTGTGCTTTGGCGTAGCAGTTCAGTAGCCTTCAACACATTGTCATGTTTACCAAAGGAAATCTCGAGTTTCTTATCAGACTGACAAGTACCAGGTTATTTGAAAAGAGTTTTAAAAATAATACTGTATGACACTCTGTGATGCCTTGTAGTTCAAGGAGGAAAAGAACATTTCTCTCGTTGTGGTAAAAGGAATAACAGTAGTGTGATTACACATACAAGTATTCTAAATGTGAGATATTTATCTTTGTCGTGTAGGGAGAGAAAAACGAATGTGAAATGTAGAATCAACTGTTGATTATAATTTATTGAAGGATGAACACACCCAGGTTACTTATTAACAATATCTCATAACTGAACAGGCTATTAAGTAACATATAGCTCTGATATGGGTTGGGGAAACAATGCCATCAAATGGGTGAAATGTAAGGGAACCTGCACTCTTCTCTTGGTGCTATCAACAGAGTGCATCACGTACCCCCAGGAAATCAGTTTCGTTTGCTTTTCCTTACTCTTCTGCATCCATTTTGTCCATTTAAGCTGCAGATAGTTAAGACTGGTATGTTCAAGCAATCTGAATTAAGTATGTAAAATATTTTTTTTCCATATTTTTCACTGTAAAATGAAAAGGAAGAGCGCACATCCTCCTCCCCTCCCGCCATATCTAATACTACACTTTACTTCACGGAAATACTGAAATACCACTGCAAACACTTACTGACGTTCATCATTTTGTTTCATATTTATGTGGACTGATGAAACCTCAAAAGTTAAGAGACTTTTTTTTTTTTTTTTTTTTTTGGATTCTGTACTAAAAACAGATGTGCCCTTCATTACAGTTTTAAGGAGTGATGTGAGATACTTAAAATTTTGTTTGAATCGCTTTATCATTGACTGTCAAAAAGGTTTTAGCATTTGTTTGAAACATTTTTTAAATTCAAAGTAAGTTATTCCAGCAAAATATCTAACTGAAGTAAAAATCCATTAAAAAAAATAATTACCTCCTGCACTCTGGATGATAATTTGGTTGCTAGAGAACAAAAATCCTGGGGATGTCTTAGTGCATGCAGAAGGGAAAATGTGATGACTGCACCTACTTGAAAAATTACTATAATGGATCAGCAATACTTTTGAGAGCAAGGTTTTCTGTGTTGCTGAGTTAGTCAATACTGGAGCTGTATTGTTGTAAAACAGGAGTTTTTATGCTCTTTAGACTGTAACAGTCTTACAGACAAGTACAGTTTTTACAAAAATGCAGGGATATTATAGATGGGTCGCTCTATCTATTCCTATGACTGATAGTTTCCATGTTATTACTATGTGTGCAGATGACAGCGATATAACTTTGCTCACCAGGAACTGCCAAGGCTGTTTTTTTGTTGCTGTTCTTGTTGTTTTAGTTGATAGTGTGAGCCTAAGACTGGGGAAAAGTACAGTTTGTTGTGGAAAGTCTCTGGCAGACTAGGAAAAAACCTATTGGAAATCGCTCACACGTAAGGTATTGCAGAGCTGTAGTCATTGTCACTAAAGAAAAGGGACTAACAAGTGCCCTGCAGCCTCATATGAGGCATCTCAGGAAAGCGAGGAGCACAACAACCTAAGCCAATAGCCTTATTTTTCTCTGCTATTTGAGGTCTTTTGTCTGAGACCAGGAATAGTTAAAGAAGGGATAATTGTCAGATAGATACATGTGTCGTTTAAGGGATGGTACATTGCTCCACTGGGCTTGTATCAAAGTCTCTACTATATGCATCTGTAGGCAACAAATTTCTCTTAGATTTATATTTGGTTTGTAAATCAACCATTCGTAGTTGAGAAATAATCTATGAGGTTTCAGGAGAAGGTGAGATAAAGGTGCTTATCAGATTCCTTTTGGGGATGGTAGTAAGTAGTTTATAGCCAGTTTCAGTTAACATAAGCTTTCCATAAATAAGATACGTAACTTTTTACACATGTAGACTAAGGCCAAAGGCTCCCTTCATTCTTTGAGAGCACTGGCATTAAATTTTTTATTAGTACCCATGATGAATTATGCACTCAACTTCAGTTTTGACTATACTATTGAGAGAAACAACCACATATTTCTTAGAGATGTCCATAAATAACTAACGTAAATGCTGAAGAAAAGTTTATTTTTCTTTTACATTAATTATTTCTTTGAGTTTAAGTTGTTTACCACCTGATGTGTGCAGCCTTTCTTGCAGCACTGGTATTCCTGTTGCTGCCATCGTATTGTTTGTGTGCTTATGGCTGGCTTTCAGGATATCATTTCTTCATGTCCCAGAGCTATGTGGTATGCTTTCACAAAGGAGTCCTGTATCTAATATTACCACTGCCATCCACTTTGCCCATATTGTGTATGCTTGCAGGTGCTCACAAACTCTTGCAGAGAGACATGAATTGCTGTTCTTAAATCTCCTAAACACCAGGGATTATCTTTGTTCACACTATCTGCTGCTGCACGTGAGTTCATCTGGAGGCAGTTGTGCACTCTCCTGCTTTTCTAGCTCAGGTTCTTCACACTTTTCTATTTGAGTCTTGTAGTGCTTTGACTTCTCTGTTATGTTTGGGATGCTCCCTTATTGATTTCAATTTGGCTGGAGTAGCTTCACTTGCTTGCAAAATCCAAGCTTCATTTTATTTCTTCCATACACTCTTTCCAAATGTTTTATATCAAGTCACAAACACCATGCGGTTAGCTTTCTGCAAGGAAGCTAACCCTTGCCTCCATATTGTGAGATCAGTTGCAGTTCAACCTGAGATCCGTTAAAGACACCTCTGTGTTTCTCTCTCTTTTCATACTGCTTGGTGGAACCTAAATTTCTTTGATCTTTTTACACTGGAAGTGTATTGCCTGTAGGCTGATTCAAATCTCTAGCCACTGCAAGTCTTAAATGAACTATAAACGTTTCCTGAAAGTTGCAAGTGACACAGGGCAGATTTTTTTTAGTGTTCTGGGGAAATTAAACTGCAGTGAGAAATGCTAAACAGCCTAAAACTTTTACTTGAATTTCTTAATTTTTCTAAACTGTGATCTGAAAATTGTAATTTAAGAAAAAAAGAATCTAAATGAAGCAGGTTCTGTTGTTCATGAATCTCAAAATTTGCCAGTCTGCAACAATTTTCTTCTTTTACATGTTAAGTGCTGTATGCCTCCATGAGGAAAATGGGCTTGACTCTCCTAGATATTGTACTGTATAAATGGCACTGGTTCACTCATATTTTATTCATTAAATAATATTTGTCAATGCATTTTTCTATTTTAAGCTCTTACTGTAAAAGAGAGCATTATCACCTCAAAGCATTTGGTTCCTCGACTGAATGCCAATACTCTCCAGTCACGCCATATTCTCCTAATTATGCTGAGGGTTTCTTTCCTAACAGCATTTATTTTAGGGTGTCAACAATACTTCAGTTAAATGTAGTGTAAAGTGCACTTATTTAGCAAAGTTGTCCTTCAGTAAAGGGTTTTTTTTGGTCTTTAAAACACTGCTAGATTGTTTCTACCTGTCAGTGCATGATACAGTAGAAATTTTAAATCAATAACACTTTTTATTCCTATGCAATTGATGCATAACGTACTTCTTCACACAGAGGTTTAATGTGTTGTAAATTAATTATCTGGAATGAGTACAGGGTCAATGGACCTTGGTATGACCAGGATGTAATGTTAAAGTGTTCCATTTCCTCCCAGCCCTGCTCAGCTTTCTTGCCTACTTGTATATGTGTCAGTTATGCCATCTTCTGCAGCTGGTTCCCTTAAGTGTTGTTAATGCCCCTCTAGGGCTTAACTGATAGGAAAAGTTTGTTTTACCATAAATTTGTCCTACAATTTTCTTTCTTCAGAAGGTGAAGTATCTTTATTAACTATACTTGTGTAATGTTTCTTAGTAAACTATTCTTACTCTTACCGAAGCTTAAAATAATAGCCCTATTTTAAATCATAATGAAATTGCAAAAATTCAGCATAAGCAGATGCAGACCTAATTGTCTAAAAATTAATCAACTATGCTTGAAGTTTCTGGCAGGAGAAGTTTTCTTTACTGCATCTGCGCAGCAAAGCACATAGATGAATAAAACCGTTATTAACTGTGAAAAAATGCTGAGGGAGAGATTCTCAACCATGAACAGTGCAACTAAATCAGGTGATCACTGGGTTAAAAGTAGCCAATTTCCTTTAAAAATCAGAGAGGCCATCACTTTTTTTGAAGCCAGCTTGTCTATTAGTTGCTAGGGTAACAAGACCCGAGATAGTGAATGAGGCCCGTCCAGGTAGCGCAGTGTTATGGGGGTCTAAGATAAGAAAGAAATGATGCCAGGAACTTTTGAATTTATAGATTGGTTTTATTTTTTATGTGTTTATCTTTTTACTGCAAGAGAATGGTTAAAATACATGTATGTTCATAATTAAAAAGGTGCTGATACCAGAGAATTTTGTCATCTCTGAGTAACAGATGACACTAAACTATTTAAGTAGCAAAAACTTCAAATCTCACTAAGAAAAAAAAGAGAGAAGCTAGTAAAAACTCATGGCACGTTGGTGGGATCAATTTAACGTACTGTTCTGTGTCAATGTCACTTTCATAAACTTTTGCTGAAGTGCTTTTCCTACTGTATGTTGAATGATGTTGTCAGGACTGTGAGTCGGGGGTATGGTGGATTCAAGTCTACTTTACTTCCCTTGATGAAAAGGTCACTGCCACTTATAAATCTGCTTTACTCCCTGCACAGTTGTTAGTGTCAAAGTCTGTCAGCTCTGTGGGATGTTAAAATTATACAACTGTGGTAGGAACGAGGATCACAAATTCTCAGGTGGTATGTCCCAAGAAAAAGTCTCTGATCTTTGTGTAAAAGTTCTGTAGAAAGCTTTTCATTCAGGATTTTCAGCTCACTTTGGCTTGATTGCAGAAATAAACAATATTTCTGTTTCATGCCTCCCATCTGGTGGGCCTTCCCTAACGACAGCTTATCACAGGGCCACTTACTATGTCTGTAGCCCGTGGTTGCAAGTGAAACAATCCCCTGTGCTTTATTTTTTCAAGGCTGTAAGGGCTCCAATTAAAGCACAATTAAAACTTGGCCTGCGTTGTATTATGTGATTATGTTTTGACAAATCATCACAATAGATCAGCTTCACAAGGCCTTGTGATTATTCATAAGTTATTTGGAAAATACAGGTAATAAACAAGAAATAAAACGTCCGACCTAAGTTTTTTTTTCCATTACTCATAGCATCATCTAAAATATTTTGTGCATATGCAAAGGCAGTTTCTTCTACTCCGCTGTTTTACCATTACAAGTCATCATACTTAACTAGTGAACTGCAGCAAATGCAACAAGAGCAAAACCAGCTGGAATGCCAATGGCAGATATGTCTTGCTGAGTTTGACTGATTACGACTTAAAGAGTTTTTGAAGTTTTATGCTTTCACTGTACAAGGGATGGACACAAAGTTCTTTTCATGTGAAGTATGGCCAGAGCTTTTAGTTGGTCAATTGCCTGCTTAATCCAAAGGTTTCTGCTAAGACAGAGTCAAGTTTTTCCTACTGTGTGGTATTTCCATATGACCTTGCAACTAAATTGATTTTTGATCTGAGTGGAGTAGTTTGCTGCTGAGGAGACAGAACAGGACCTGAAGGGGGCAAACACTGAATCTTTTTGGCTTGACTTTCAGTCAAGGTAACTCACTGGGGTCCTGAGGGTGATGCAAGTAAACACCTGCCAAGTGAATCTTTGTGTCAAGGCAGCCATTGTGGGTGAACTGGGGTAGGCAGCTGTGGGTGCACGTATATCAGTGAGCCAAGTAACCATCAACAGGAGATGGAA
Organism: Actenoides lindsayi; assembly: GCA_025331215.1. Taxonomy (NCBI): domain Eukaryota; kingdom Metazoa; phylum Chordata; class Aves; order Coraciiformes; family Alcedinidae; genus Actenoides; species Actenoides lindsayi. The sequence continues at coordinate 28,348 of WTSP01015693.1, read as the reverse complement.
GAGGGCACACCGAGATCCTGGTTTCATTTTGCCTTATTTTTTACTTGAAAATGCTTTCCTTTTGTCCCTGGATCTGACCTAGAAGCTGTCTCAGGCATTCATTTCAATGATATGAAAGCAGAATTTTTAATATAAAGTTTTGCTTAGTGTCTGTGAATTACTTGAATGACAGATTAGCAAATAAAAAAACAAAGGAAAAACTGAAGTCCTAATTACTCTGAAGAAAAATTCACTGCCATCTGTATTAATCACTACCTTGCTTTTACAGGTGTCTTTCAAAATGTCATCCAATTTGCCTTTAAGATCACAAACACTTCTGCTTAGTTCTCCTTCCCTGCCTCCTGAGAGAACTACAACATAAAAATTCAGCTTTTCTCTTTATCAGATTCATTTCTGCTGTTTGAAATTTCTAAAATCCAAATTGTAGATATTTGTACTTACATAATTATAAAGCTGAATAGATGCTTGTCTTATCAGTGCTCATGTTTGTTGAAGACTCATGTTAGACAGAGGGCATATCTGAGAACTGTAAACAAACATCCACCTTATCAGGACTTTTACCGCTGAGAAATAGAAAATAACATTTTTTCCCTACCCTCTGCCCTTTATTATCCCTCCAGTTCTCTAGGCCTTGCTCAATCTTCATGAGTTTTCCAATTTTCAACTTTTCTAGGCACAGGTAAATAAAAAACATAAGAACTGCTGGAATGATCCCCCCTAAGCAGGAATAGTGGTTCCACACTCTCAGGTCTGTATATGTCTGTATATGTATATATATATGTATATAATGGTTATCTGGTATACAGCTAGTTTTCCATTTTGAAATAAAATGAAGGTATGTGTATATTCTAATTTGTCTGTATATGTATTGAGGATGTTTTAATCCTTTATAAACCCAAATTACCATAAAACAAATGTTAAGTGTATTTCAGCAGAAAATTAGATATCTATTTTTGGTAATAGATAAATCCCAAATAATCCGATTTAATTCTGACCAATCATCTACATATATTTCTTGGGAAAAAGGAAATAGAGCCTGGGGCAAAGACTCTGCCAGTATTTAGAGAGGTCTGGAAAAGTTACTTATTGATCAAGCCTACTGACTGAATATTTGAGATGATTTACAGACAGCAAAATGTTTAGGACATTTTGTGGGACTTGCAGCCTCCCCAGAGAAAAAGGTTGCCTTGGTGTACGAGTATCCAGAAAAAATGACTTTCCCTTTCTCTTAATAAAAGAATTTGAAATAGTAAATTTTAAAATTATTATGATGAAGTATGGTCCTTTTGATAACTGAGAGAATACTGAAATACTCCTTGTTCTTTGAGGCTTATTTAGCCATTACGATCTTCATAACAATAATCTGAAATTGCCTTGTCAGTCTAGCCATTAGTCTTCATGTTTTCTTTGCTCCTTTAGGACACCTGCATGGCAGTATCTTCCAGGTATTGCTGATGCAAGTTGCTTACACTTACTCTCTCTTTTCTTGTTTTTCTAAGAAGGCACTGGCTCTTTTTCATTTCTGTCCACGAATCTTCCTTGGAATCTTTCCTTTCCCTCTTGGCTTACAAGGTCTAGATTTTGGGATATTCTCTCAGATGGACTACCAAATGCTGGCACTTTATTTTGTAGATACTGTGACATGCTGTCAGACTGCAGAGCAGTACTACTAGGAAGTGGCTGTGTGCGAATGAAGGATATATCTTGTTTTGGACTATCTTAAATGACTCCCCTGTTATCCTGGGGAAAGACCATTTTATTTGCTTATTATGGTCTAGCCTCCAGAATGAATACTGTCTTGGCAGAGTTGAAATATTTCTACTTTCTCCTCAAAGTTGCTTTTTTTTTTGAGAATAATGCCATTTCATATACATGAGGTGAACCAGACCAGGTATGAAGTTCCTTGACATGTCCAACCCCACCCTGTGAACCTACTTACCAGTCTCAACACATGAGTTCATATATAAAGATTTTTTGTGTAAATGCTTCCTGTGGCAGCCCCAAAAAACTCTTATTTGCATGTCCAAGACTAAAGGACTTGACAGAGATGTGAAAATTTGTAGTAAAGGTTGAAATATTGATGTTAGGCTAGATGGCTATGTTTATTTGTATTTCTGTTTTGAGATAAATAGATGTGTGAGAATGAAATGGAATAGACAAAGTTGTGATGTTTTGTTGGGTTTTTTTCCAAACAAACCCTGCAGTTCAAAAATGTGGTTCAAGCAGAGGCTGAAACTGAAGCCCATGCCAAAACCTCAGTTACTTTTCATTAATAATGGAGGATCCTTCTTCTTAAGTGATCATTCTCAAATAGAGGGTCTCAGTCGCGATAGTAATTCAGGCTGGATGCAAGAAGAGTGGTGCTGATCAAACTATACTAAAAAGGAAAAAGTTTATAAACATTCTCATTTTGTGACAAACATTCTTCTCTGAAAAATGAAGTTTGTACCGATACTTAAATTCGCAGAAGCATAAAGTCTTTAAAAACAAAAACAAAACACACTGTAACACTTTAAGCAGACTCATTGGGTTGCTTTCTGCAGGCATTTTGAAGGAAAAACAATTAAGAGCTGATGTACGCATAAGTGCTAAATATTTGAAACATTCTCAGCCACTGGCACATGACAACGATCCTGTCCTTGGAGTCAGGCTGTTCACTGGTAATTTCATTGTGAGAAATCTCCGGACTAGTGAATCTGCTAGGGAAAAACTGGTGCCTTCATTCCTAAACTTGGATAGACTGCGCTTGTATACATGCGCATTCAAAACATCTGTGCAACAAACCCAGCTAAACTGTATTAACTACTAAGATGCATAGCAAAATACTTTTTTAATCTGCTTCTTTTGGAATCATATTTCTAATAACTTCAACCAATCTTTTTATTGTTTCTACTGTAAGCTTTGTGTATGGCCCCACATGTGCAGTGGCATTCTGCATTATTTATACCTAATATTTTGATATATCATTTTAATGCAAAAAATCAGTGACACAAGTGAGTTCCTTTATACAGGTGAACCAAAAAAGAAGAAAACAAAAGCCTGTATCATTTCCATATGCTTGTCCTCCACCTACAGTTATAATCTAGGTTTCTTCTATTGTTGGTTAATGTATGAATAACAGCAGCATGCATTTGCAACCTGTGATCAGATTTTACTGCAAGAGTAAAGCAAGATCAAAATATATATCTAATATTTAGACAACAGGCTGGTAGTATCCCCATCAGCAGACTATTGTTAAGTAATATTAACAAATTAGCATTTAAAGCTGTCCACAACAACATGTGCTAAAATCATATTTGATGCTCAGTGACCTTTGCAAAGAAAATAAAATGTAATATACTGCTTTCTAGTGCTCCTGGCCCCAGCTACTGTAGTGTCAATTATGTTGCTACAGCTTTTCAGAGGTGGAGTCAGCATGACTCGAGAAAATAAAAAAAAAAAACCCCAAGAAAAAGAAAAGAAAAAAAACAAACCCAAAAACTCCAGATGCAAGTAAAGAGTGTGTCGCAAGAGGAGAATGTTTTGCTCCAGCACGGAGTTTGAAGGGGCTGCCCTCTTTAGCACAACGGGAGCCAGCCTCCCTGCTGTGTTCTCTGAAGTGCCTCGTTGCAGAGCAGTAATATTATATCTTAATAAGCATAACACTGTGAACTAAGCCATATTTTTAAGTCGGACAAATGGGAGGGAAACATATCAGAACAGAGCTGTGTTATTTTTAATGGAGCATGTGTTTGTCTTGTAAGTGTGTCAGAAGAGGAGGAACAAGTCTCGGGTTTCTTCTCACCATGTCTAATGTAGGATGGGCACTCCAACTGCCTCTCTAAGTGACAGTAGTGGTCTTTGATACTACAAAGGACACAGCACAGTCTGGACTATACTTGCAACTCACATTCTTTTCTACTGTTTGTGTATATCAGTGTTCATTTGAAGCTATACTGCAGATGAAGCTCTTTAAAAACCAGAAAGAGTAAGAGTTTTCATTAGAAAAGCAAGATTATAATGAAAGTCTCTATCCCCTTCCATATTTACATGAGTATGTGGTACAGATGATGGGAGATGTGCTGTGCAGGAAAACATATTTCTTTTTACATTGAACTAGAAAATAGATCTTTCAGTGTGGAATTGATAGCTGCCATGCGTACCATACTGCAGCCAATGTCACTCACTTCTTCATAACATCAAAACCAATATTAGAGTAAAAATGGTTGCAGTGAAATTTCAAATGACATTTTAAATTTCAATTAATATTGATAATGGTTTTTTTCATAAGTCTTAGGTCAAGATGTATCATAAAACTATTTTCCACAGTGCACAGAAAATATATTCTTATTCTGTATTTGTGATATGACTGAATCTAGTCTTACATCCAGCAGCCAGCTCAGGCTGCTTGTCTATTATAGTCTCTTCCACCATTCCTGACAAATGAACAAATAACTGGGTGCCCTGTGAAACATTTTAAATAGAACTGTCTCCTGGAAAGGCTCTTACTGACAGAGACAGGTTTGATCAAGATCAAGAGAACCTGCTCTGGAATAGGGAAGATCAATACTGGTCACTGGCTTTTTTATTTCTGGGTGGTTTGGTTTTTTTTGGTTTGGTGGTTGTTTTTTTTTTTTTTTACTAAACAGAGGTAAGGATTATGATGAATAAAGTAAAGCAGAAAACAAGCAATCTATGAACTGAAGTGCATCCTTCTTATTAAACCTTATTGTGCTCTTAAAGCAGTAGCAGAAGCTGTTGCTATGAACTCTATCGTGCAAGAGGCTTTCAAAAAAGCATTTAAAGCTATATATTAGCTAGAAACCACTTTGTCCACAAATTCTGAAAGAGCTGAAAGTAGCTTTTGAAAAGGAACCAATATATTTCATGGCAGAGTAAATTAGCTGCTATTTTTTACTTTTGAAGTGTTTGATCAAAATCCAGTGCTGAGCACAAGTGTCTTAAATTAATTCTATTTAGAGTGCTTCTCTGTTGGTAACAACACAGATCCTCTACCTGGGTCCTATAGCATTAACTGCCCCCCTTTCTTGCTGTGTTCTTTGGCATGTGCATGAGAATGATGCGTTTCCAACACCAGCTGGAGGCACTAAGGTCATGTTTGTCTGTTTAGGAATAATGTACCCGTTTGTGTGAGCCTGTCAGATCAAAACTATGATTGCTTCTATTTATTCTGTTTAAATAGTGCCATCCACTCTGACTTTGCTTAACAAAGAAAATGCCAATTTAGAGGAAAGAGTCACCAAGACCAAATCATTCCAGTGATGAAAAATTATAAACCAGAATCCAACAGATCTTTGGTAGCAATGCTAGTATTATAGCAACAATATTCTCTGTAGCCTTTGGCTAAGTCCAGGATTTCAGCCTACCATATAATCAGTCCTCTACAATCCACAAGCATTAAATTACTCATTAAAATGTTGTTCTCCCCTTCCCCAACCTTCCATGTAACATGCATCTTGGTAAGATGAAAGGCATTTCTTACTGAGAACAGCCTTAAGGAAAGCAAAAAGAGCAAATCTGGAAAACATATTCATATTTTTCTGGAAATGGGTAGTATTCATAAAACATTTAGTGAGTTCAAGGTCAACTTGTTCTCCTTCTGTATACTATTCATAACAGGCATTTGACAACTCAGTGACAGTCAATCTAGCAGCTGAATTGAGTATTGGGTCATCCAGTTTAAATAAAAGCTAAATCTTCACTGTGAAATAAGCACAACAAAAAACAAGAAAAATAAGATCAGCAAAATGCTTTCCTATTTCTGAAATTTCAATTAAAATTGACAAATAATTTTGGTAGAAGAGGACTACTTGGGCAAATTTGTGCATAAACAGCAAGAGGTTATGGTCCTTCACACCACAGTGGGTGTTGTCTTCTCATTTAAGTGAGACTTTGTAATCCTGACAATTCCATAATACTTTTTGGTTTGGTTTTTTTTGTTTGTTTCTTTTCAGCATACCATGTCTGAGAAATAACCCAATGAAAATAAGACATGCAAATTTTGTGGTTCCATTACTCTGTACTTCTCTTGTCTTTTCATCCCTATACAAGACCATCATGGAGTTTATTCTCAGTATTGACTGTTTCTCAATACACTCTGTCATTCAGTAAAATGTATCCCCTAGTAGCCTGTTCCTACTGAAAAGTGGGGAAATTACACTCATTGGATTGAAATAATGAGATTTTCATCTGACTTTAAAGACAGTGAAAACAGCAGCTTGGGGAGCCACAGAGAAATATGTTTTGGAAATCCCAGGAATATTGAATTTTGTATCTATGCAAATTCTGATGTTGGGTCCATTGAATTTCAATATTTTTTCTTTTGTAGTTACTGTCACTGTTAACCTTGAAGAAGTTATTCTCTGTCCATGTATGTCCCAAACGATATGGATATAAATGATATATACCCACCTTTTAGAAAAAAAAAATTCCTCCTAAGTAAAAAATACTCTTGGTGTATGTTGGAAACAGATGGTCCTAAACAAACAGCTCATACCTTCCCTCTGCCACTTCCAAATTGTCCAGATAATTCTAACATAGTGAAAGTGCATCATATCACCAATTGTCTTCTTTGTTTCAACAAGATATAAAATGAAAAACAGCTAGAATTGTTTTGTGGGTGGTTTCAGGGATTAAAGATCAACTATAAATTGAGAGGAGTATCAAGTTTACAATATACTTTGTTCCTTTTTGGAAACCACTACCTGGTTTTGTTTTTAAAGCTGCCACAGGTTTTCAGCAGGATTCTTACTGTAAGAACTCTGTATCTTTCATCAGCTAGCACCCACTGAATGACTACTGTGGATGTTAGTGACAAATTTTTCTGCAGATGTCCAACTGGACTCTCTACAGGGATTTAGCTGAAAGGGCTTGCTGGAGGAATGCTGTTATTAACAGTTCCACTCCCCCCCCACTCTGCAGCTTTCAAATATCTGCTATAAATATTTTGAATATGCTTATTGTTTAAAGTTTTAGATGTCTTCCCCAGTTTTGTAAGGTATTTTAGAAGTGGCTTTCTGCCTACAGTAATAATGTACGTTTGCAGCCCAGGAAGACAGCTGACAAGCACAGTGTATCTTGCTCTATATTTGGAAACATCTGCTGTTTCATTTCCATGTTGCACAGTGACGTGCTATTCTAAGAGGAAGAGTTAGTCTGACACAAGAGATGTTAGCTTCTGGTTATATATTATGATACTTAAGCTGGGATTCCTCTAACTCTTCTTAATCACCCTCTGGTGGTAATTCTCCATTGAGTTGCTTAACGATCCTCTGACTGTCAGACCATTTGATGAGGAAATAACTCCCTCCCCTAGTGGGGCAGCCTTTTCGGGTGTCAGCAATTGACTTCCTCCACATGATTTTGTAATTCTCAAAAGAGAAGAGTATAGACTATGTGACTGTGACAGGGAGGCAGACCAACTAAATTGACTTGTTGAGGGGCTTTGGTTTGAGGAGTCTCTACGTTCAAGGTGAGGTGCTGAGGATCTAGGAGAACATTTGCTTTACTGTATGTTCTATAAAACAGTTGTACCCAAAACCCTGTCAGTGTTATCAAACATATTAAAGCCCAGATGCATATTCAGAAGTGCCCTTTGATGAGTCAAGAAAATTTGGCAAAATTCTCTTCATTATAGCAGCAGAGGAAATACTGGTTTTTAATAGTTTGTAAAATAACTTAAGAAGAAAATAGTTGTGTGAATAATTCTAGCAACGCTCTACATGTGGGTAAGGCAAATTACTGTCTTTGGTGCTAGGGATAGTTTTGGCTCTTATCTTCAACTGACCAAAAAAAGGGCCATTTCCTAAGTATTCCTGTGGTGATCAGCTGCTGATCACTGCTAGATCCAGGACATTGAGCTAGCTACCCCTGTGTTCTGACTGAGCATCATTATACCTATGGACTTTTTTTCCAGTGAAAAGGCAGGAGTTAAACTTTGCATGGGTTCAGAATCAGACCATGTTTTTTGTTCTTCTCAAGAATGATTATCAATGGAAAATTGAAATTAGAGCTAGAGACGAGCTTGGAAGATTAGGAAACCTGAGATAACACATTCATGTAGTGCTGTTAGTATGGTGCATTTTGAGGTTTGGATATCTCCGAGTGTGTCTGTCTCCAATCACACTGCCCAGGTGTACTTACAGAAATTTTGGACAATGAAAAATTGCTCACTAAAAATTGTATTTGACATACCCTCATGAATTCATTACATGGGGTCTTTACAATATATACATTACTTTTAGAACAATGTAATTCTGTTGTCTGGGAAGTCTTAGCTTTAAAAGGCTGGGGCATGTAGAGATGCCTGTTTTTGCAGAGAGGACAGATTGGTTGGGTTTTTTTTAATTCTTCTTAAATTTAGACATTGGTGAAGACTTTCTTCACCAAAATTAAAAGTACATTTTGATCTGTCAGATTCAATTTGTTTTGTTGAACTTTGGAATCTCTCTGATCAAAGCTATTGAAATCAAACTATTCCATCAGTTGAGCTGAACACAATGCAATAGTTTAATATAGCAACAATATTTTGTCCTAAATGTTATGTCAAGGCTGTCTATCAATAATTCAACTCTTATATAAAATATTCCTGCAAATAAGTATTGTACTTCAAGGACAAATGATCTACGCAGATATATTTTTAAAGAATATCAGTCTCACTGTTTACAGCAGTAAAGAGTGAAGGAAACATGAGGGTTTTGTGAAATATGTGGTCTTGGAAGGAAAAATGATGAACGTTTGGAACAGCTGGATGGACTTCTAGCATGGAATGCATCTTAATAATTCTGTTTCTTTTTTCTAATGTTTTAAACTTTCAACATAAAAAAATTGTGAAAAGAAACTTTAATGGCAAAATACCCCTAGGTAGACAAAAATGTAAAGTAAGTGCAGTGTGTAATAGTGAAATGGTCTGTTCCAAGGCAAAGAACTCCAAAACTGAGAGCTAGAGATTAAAAAAATTAGAACTATTGCTTAAATCTCATTTAGTATATACAAAAGAATAAATACCTTGAAAAAAACCTTTGAATTTGCCTTGAGGTGAAATGCTAGGGTGATGGGAAAAGCTTTATTGTAAGATGACTATGTAAAATCCCTGCATTACACCAGTGATTTTTAAGAGGTACATTTGTTTTTGGAGTGATAAATATTATGTCTCAACACTTGCAGCATTGCCATCCGATACTTCGATAAGATATGATTTAAGCAACTAGAAATCACGAGATTGGCTTCAGAGCTATGAGTTCGAAGTTAAGTGAGTACATTTGGCATGTCTAGTCTTCCAGGTCTTGTGGTTTTAGAAGGTAACTTCCTAATTTTCCCCATAATCATGAATAGAAGGGTTTTTTTAAATGAGCAGTGGATGATTTTACAGAGCCATGTGACTCTAGAAGTTGATGCTTAAGTATGTCATGAGAAATACAGATACTACAGTAACTAGTGGTAAGTTTATTGTTTGCTAACCCAGATTTTAAATGCCACCCTGAAGAAGGTTAAAAACACCTGCATTTTTTCTACCAAGGATGTTTTTGTTTCTTACAAAGAGTAGCTGTGTAAGAACAAAATCTTCCCCAAGGATTTTTTTTTTTCCATGTTTTTTAAAACAACTAGATGCCGGTAACCATTTGCTCTGTCAGTTAAATTTCAATGATGTTGAAATCTCCTAGGAAGGTACCAAAGTTGTGCTCTCATTCTGCAGAATCGTTTTGGTGGGGGTGTGCTGCAGGTCTTTCCAAAGCTGTTTTCTGAGTATCACCACTACTGATAATATGTCTCTTTATCCAGACTCACTTCTTTCTCTAGAAGTTACTGACACTATTGCTATTCCACAACTTTCTATTACTCTACACGGCTAGTTAACTTTACTGACCTTAGCAATTATGAATTAAGATTTTTCATGTGGCAAGAGTTAAAAGGGAGTATCACCTGAAAGTTTCTGAAAAGGGAGAACTATGGGACCGCCTTACAAGTGAGAGAGAATACTCTGGATCCAAGGGCCCTATCAGACGTTCCTGAGGAACAAGGTTTGGTTGGATCCAACGACAGCTGTCTTGCTTACTCCCGTTCAGACTACCCTGTGGATCCCATGTGTCTTGCAGCCAGTACAGAGCCGTAACATCTGAGCTACATGTGGTTGCATTTCTGAAAATGATGCATCTACTTATGATCTCTACTTACAAAATATAGATGATTTCCTCAGGGAACTACACACTGTAATACTTGAGTGTACTCCAAGCAGGCAAAAAAAATCTTATGATTAGAACAGGTCTACAACATCTATTGGACTATCGACTTTCATTTGGTTATTAGTAAAGCCCTGTAAAAACACGATATTGATGTGATGCTAGAGTGAACTATGAAAATAATATTAAACAAGTTGCACCACCAGCCACAGAGAACATAATATCAGCATAGGATTATTTCTCCAAAGGGGAATAATTACTGTATCTATGAAAATATGGGGGCTAAGTGTACCATTGTGTATAGATGACACCCCTCCTTCCCCTTCTTATTCCAAGTAAGAATGGTGTATTTTCAGATTTATGGTATTGCTCCTTTCCTTGTTTTACTCCATCACTTTACTCTTTCCCTCTCTTACCCTTTCAGGGTGGCAGATAATATGACTTTGGAAGATATATTGGTGTGGGTATGATGCTGAGATGGGATTTTTGTTTCTGCATTCTTTTGGTAAGGGAAGCTGAACGAACTCATATAGATGGATGGGTGAAGTGAAGTAGAATATTACTGAATAATCTTCAACCTTGAGTGAGGAAAATGAGATAGGGGGTGCCTAATGTTTCATTGACATCCATGAAGAGAGACATGAAAATACCCAAACCTTTTTCTGAGGAAGCAAGTTAAAGGGACCACATGCCAACCCATGGCTCCAACGAGAAAGGTGGCCCTGGCAACCAGTGGGACAACATGGATCCCATGCACATCTCCTTGTGTGGCCACTGGGGAGAGGCTGTGCCTGTTGTATGAAGGAGAAGCGAAGCATGTTTGGTGAGTTCTCAGTGCAACTATTTCCTTTTATTTCTATACAGGAGGCAATACTGACTTAAAAGAAAAGTTTAGTGGAAAATGGGTAAGATACAACTTCATGCTTCTTAATTTCTATAGTAATTTCATTATTATGTTTCTAAAAGAAAGGATGCCTTTTTATTTTCATAATTAACAGGAAATACATGTTATACATTAAATGTGACACAAGAGATATGAATTATGCAGTAAACTCTGTGTGTGCTGAACAGCACAAAGCCCAAGACACATTCAGCAGGGTTTCTATGAAGATCTGTAATGAGTTTCAAGTACATCATTTCCTGATGGAGGGTAAGAAAACATCCATCAATGCTAATTTTTCCCACAGTTTTTAGCTTTTTATGAATACTTTACAGCTTACAAAACCAGATGAATTTCTAAAATGCAACTTGAAGAAACTCTCTTGGTAATTAGAGATTATTCCTAGCCAAAACTAATGAGGTCTGAACCTTAAACATGGGGATGGTTCAAAGTTGACAGCCCCAGACACTGATTTCTTCCAAAAGGGTAAAATGATTCCTCAAAACTGAACGTGGATATTTTGGATTTTAGTTGAACTTGAAACCAAGGTTACCATTGTGCCTTCAAAAAGGTAGAATTTAGGTGCTAAACTCATTCCTGGTTCTGTAGTAATGTTACATGGGATTAAGGATTAAATGGTCTGAGAAAGCAAACTCAAATGAGATTGTGACATCTCTATATGAAGCTTGAGGGCTCTGTGAAGTAATGCTGACTTTGTAGTGGAACATGTGGTCATACACACTCATTTATTCTTTTAAGCTTCTGTTAAGTTGTTGCAACAAAGACATCCTGACATTTTAGGAGTGAGAAAGTGGGTTTTAGATACTGGCAAGGAGGTGGTGGCAACCCTTCTAGTTAGTCAGTTGTCCATTTCACATTGAGATCTATTTGCTTGATTCCAGACTTAAAAGAATTCAAACCTAATACCTGTGAATATATTATCAGTAGTGTGTGTTGCTTATTTAGTGAGGAAATATTACATTTATTCCATGTTTATATAATAACCTATATTAAAAGTGATTATGGTTGGCAAAAATAAGTTGTTGAGCTCTGGTACTGAGACAAAACTTTTGTGATACAATAGGGAATAGGATTATAACACTGAATATTATTGACTTATCTTTGATGCAAACAAAACTTTTATAGTCTGATACTACACTCATTTCCCTGTTCAGTAGTTAGCATGTCAAGTGTTTATACCAGATCTTAAATTGTGTTAGAAAGCTCAAGTGTATATCAACATTTGTAGCATAAAACTGTCTTCTCTTTGATCATTCAAGCTTTCCATCACTCTAGGTGGTCCTAACTAATAAGGAACTATGATCCTCTTCACTACTTGATTCCAGTAGCCGTGCAACAAACCACATGCAATTAGTGCTTGCCATTATTGTTTTAGTCAAATACCAACACTGATCTACAGATTTATGAACTTGTCAGTGAATAAGTTCCTTTCAATTACATATTTATAAATCATGTCACTGTATGTATGGGAACCAAAATTTCTCTTTTAAGGACATTCTACATCTTTTTCTCTGGGACTTTTTTTCTCTCAAGGCAAAAACCTGTGCAAGCGTTTTAATATATGGCATATATACTACTGAGCATTGCTCTGAAGTTCCATGGAAACATGCACTGTGAAAAATCATAGAAGCATAGAATTATCAGGGTTGGAAGGAACTTTAAAGATCATCTAGTTCCAACCCCACTGCCATGGGCAGGAACACCTGCCACTAGATGAGGTTGCTCAGAGCCCCATCCAGCCTTACAGCCCTTACAAACTTCAAGGGATGGGGCTTCCACCACCTCTCTGGGAAACCTGTTTCAGTGTCTCACCACCTTCATAGAAATCTATGATCTTCTCCAGATTTCTATATGAAGTTCTTTGTTTTACATGATCTTTGGTTTACAAGTCTGACATGCCCATGCAACGCACATACAGTCAGCAGTCAATCCCTTGTCTATGCATTAGCAGCCCTTATCTGCCTTGTTTCAGATGCCAGGCACTAACAGCCCTACTCACTTTGTTATACTAGAAACCTTAGGACTCCTCTTGCTTTGATTATAGGTTGATTTTATTTGCTGACCTCATAAACTAGGAAAATGTATATTTGTGACACTATCACAGTGAGGTATGTAAGTTCAAGAAAGCCCTTTTGATGCACAAATAATTCCTATATTAGAGGTTTATGATATTAATCCCCTCCCCTCAAACCTTGTGTACGCAGCAGTTTGTATTATGATCTTCCAACTACGTACATATTTGCAGCTCATAGGTACATAAAAGTCATCAGTTCCTGCTGCAGTGTCTACAGCACCTAAGGTTGATCTTAACCTTACTCCCAGCCCAGTTACTTGCTTGGGATACTTGGTTAGGCTGGATTGTTTGATAGTAGGTCTTTCTGGTGCTCTGAATGTCTTATGCAGAGTGCCAGCAAGCAGAAGCACTGAGCACTAATTTTCAGCACTAGTCAACTGAAAAAAAATAAAATTAAAAAAATTAACCTGTATGGCTTCATTGCCATACAGACCCTTAGTTTCACATAGGCCTTAGACTTTGGGTTAAAAACCCCTGGTAGTTACATTCTAATGGAACATATGAATTTGAGACTTTGATTTTCTTCCATTTTAATATATAGATTTTAAATAATTGTGAAAGAAAGAATCTTAAAAGAGAGGAGATATCTGCCCTAAGAGATGAATGACACAATGGATTTGCTCTAAACTGCCTGGGATCATTTAAAACCAATGAATTAAAAAGCAGATAGCCAGTGAGAGCTATAATTTACACTACAGAGGTGATAAAGCCTTTTGTGTTCATATTTACAAAGAAAGCATTAAACTACAGTGATTTTTGACTTTTTTCTTCCCACCAGGGAGAAATGTGAAACGCAATTTTACCCCCAATTGGTAAGGTGCTAATTTGTCTGACAAGTTGTTGGACTCTCAGCATGTTTGAGGTATCCTTGATGTATCAACACCTTCATGCTGAATGAAGGATGCCTTTAATGTGTAAATGTTTAGTACATATCCTATATCTCATTAACCAGGAACAATACAAACCACACACAGGCAAGAAGGGTCAGAAGCAAGCTCCAGTCAAAGAGAAAGATCTTTTATGCTCTAATTAAATGAGCAAACATTTGGAATACATGTAATTTGCAAATAGTTTATCAAAAAATACACTTGAAATTCACAGCTTAACCTGTGTCCTAAAGGCCTAATGAGTCTAATATCAAATGATGCATCCTGAATCAGAGTACCTTGTTGTACTGCTGATGTCTTTAAGTTCTTCTTACTGCATGAAATATCACAAAACATTAATAATAGTAGAAGAAAAGCAGTTATTAATAAAACCACAAAGGTATACTTTTCCAAGCTACTACTGTTGTTAGTCTAAACATTGGTAAATTATATGTAACTAGAAGTTTAGTTTCATTGACTCATATGTGAAAATGAAAACATTTCCTGGGAAAATAAAACCATTTTCTAGGGTAATACCACCTCTATTTGAAGGAAAGGTATTCAGTTTTCTTTCATTCTGTAAGTATTTCAGCATCAAAAAGAAGCCAAGCTAGTGAAAACCCGATACTTTAAAGAAAAGCTGGTAGAAAGATACGCAACTGTATTTAGCTGTGGCTTGTGTGAAGAGCAGAGGGGTTCTGGTGAGGTACAGAGGGCCCTTTGCTAGGTATCTTCTAATGGGATTTTCTGTTTATGCGTTGAGAAAAGTGATGTCCCTGAATGAGGAATGTGTAGGACATGGTCACAGTCTCAACTGCTTATCACTGCCATTTCCCTCATTTTGTCGGGGATTATGCTGCTTCTCTTTGAAAAAAAATGTACAGGCTGAGTCAAGCATCAGGTTTAAATACAACAGGTCTCAAAACTAGAATTTTTGCTTTTTTTTTTTTTTATTTTTTTCTTTTCTGGTTGTTACCTTTAATCTCCTTTAGGCTGTAGTACTTCAGACATTTGATGCTGTGATTTTGATAAACCAACACAGTAAATGGAACAAAGGGCAACCAAAACCTGCAATTTAAACATAGCCAAAAAATAGCTAGATTTTGCTACCACACTTTGTTACAAAGACCAGGAGACACAGCTAAGTAGCACAGACTGCTGAGCAAGGCCAGAGTGGACCCCAAGTCCCTGCAGTGGAGAGGAACAGGGAGAAACTGGTCTCTTGCAATTCATGGTCTCAAGAGGGTACAGTTTGCCATATTTCTGTGTTACTGCACAAGGGTATTAAGAACATGGCTGTGGATGTGTTTATATAACAAAAGGTTCTTACCACAAAGCTATAGCTTATCTGACTAACATATTCTGACCTAAATAACCTACATAGACCCATTTACTAACACTATTATACTGAGCAATACAGAGTGTGAGTTCATTGCAGTAGGTGAGTATGTCTGGGAAACAATTAGTCTTATTTGTCTTGCACAGATTGCATTAAATATAGTTATGAAAGGAGATGTAGAAAACCAAAGTCTTGGAAAAACAGAGATCTTCTCAAAGTTGTCTTAAATATTTTCAGCTTGAAGAATTTTTTTTTAATTTTTTTTTAAATTCCCTTTTGACAATCTTGATCACCAGTATCTCAAGGGAGGAAACATATTTTCAATACTGTGACTGATTGTTGGAAAAATGGGTCTTGTTTGTAGTGCTGGTGAGATGCAAAAAAAAGTTGTCTGCATCTATTTGCTTGTTATGCAACTTTTGAAACCAAGTATTTAAATAAATCCCCATGATGAGTTTATGAAATTTTGTGAAATCCTTCCAGCCAACATATTATTTTTCCATCTTTGTTTTAAATGTTTAAAACAGCTCCCTCTGTACTGCACCAGAGCCAGAGTGAAGTGGCGGGCACTTAGGGGCATTTGGGTCTGGGAGATTCAAATGGAGTCTGTCAGAGGTGGCCTCACACTGCCTCCAGAGCACTCTGCTCTATCTGTTCCCATTGCCCTTCCCATCACCATTGCCCTTCAGCAGTCAAACAGTGCTGGGAAGCTGCTCAGCAATCCTCAGCCCTCACCAGGGCACTGCCATCTGCTGTCACTGTTTTCCCTTTCTGGAGCAGCCTGAACAGGGCTGGTGGGCTTGTTAACAACCCTGTTACTCATTCCACCCTGGCTCTGGTTTAGGTGGTGCCTCTTGCATAAGGTGGGCATGGGCACGTGGGGAGAAACATGGAGCTTCTGCTCCATTTGGAAGCCCTGGAGGGGGACATCTGTCTCACCCAGCACCCAGTGTCCTTGCCAGCACCCCCTTCTCTACAGGCCACGTGGACACACTGGTGTGCTGCAAACTTCTGGCTGGCTGTGTTCTGATGCTGTGTAGAAGAGATCAGAGAACCTCTCTTCATTACCATTTATCCACATTACATGAAATCAGCCTAATGCTGTTTGTCAGTTCAGTGGCAATAGTGCCCCCATCCTGTGTATGGGTTCATTCCATCTTTCTGGTTTTCTTTTCCAGATGTTGATCCTTTTGAACTACTGAAACCTGATGACTTGCAATCAATAGCCTGTAAAACAATAAGGTCACCAGTGCGAAGATTCAGATTTTCTGCCTCTGAATGCAGACTGCTGTGCTGGGCCACTGAGGTGCGTGTGACCTAAGCTGATTGCCTGATAGAAGAACAGAGTGGGAAAAAAGGGATTAAAAAAACCTGGAAACTATTAAGCTCTTAATACAGTACCTGTCCACATAGATGGTTGGGGGAAACACGTCTGCTTACAATAGATGTGACTGACAAATGTTACTTTCTTGTTAAATACTAAATCACTGATGGACCCTGTGACTAGGATTCTAATCCTCATATGCTTAGAATGCAACCTCAATCTCATATGCAACCTTCAAAATGATTAAGAACATTTATAATCCCAGTCATATGATCAGCCCTTCCAATGGAGGTGAAACAAGAGTCCATGGATTTTTTGTTTTGCTTTGGGATTTTTGTGTGTGTGCATGGTTTTTTTAAATGCTAATAAGATTATATTTATTTGTTCTGGGTGAATAGAAATTTGCAAGGTTTGCATGAACGACAGAAGTGCTATAGGGTGACATGCTTTCCTATGAAATTCAAGTTTGGATCCAGTTCCTGAGAAGCTAAATCCAGGCTTCTCAGCTGGATCTCAAAATAAAGATGGCACAGCAGCTCTGAACAATTTGGGTGACTTTTGTGCATATGGAGACAGTATGTGGGGTGTACAGAAATGGGCATCACACTTACACTGCTGTCTAACCTGCCCACCTCTGAGTGGATCAATGCTGGCTACTACACCCATTTCAACTTGGCTCCTTGAATACAACAGGACCTCACAGTGGCTCAATTGCATCCAAGGTTATGTTGCACTCATAAAAGAATACAGATGTAAGAATCAGACAGTCAAACAGTGAGAAGATGCAAAGGGAGAGATTTTCCTCAGAATCTGACCAACTGGCGTAAGTATGATCCCGAGGATTGCTGAGGTATTCATAAATGATAGAGACAGTTATATCCATATAAACATGTGTCTGCTATTCTCTACCTAAATGAGAGAGAACATCTCTGCAACATGGGGGGAAAAAAAAAAAAAAAAAAAGAAAAAAAAAAAAGAAAAAAACAGAAGGAAAAAAAAAAGAAGATGAATTTACCTAATATGTGATTGGGGCTGGGATAACAGAACCACATTTATGGAGTAGCAATGAATGTCTGGGGTCAGCAGGTGAGTGGCAAAGCTGTGTGGGGATCGTTATATGTGGCTGGCTCACAGCACTGTTTCAGCCCACACTTCAGAAGGCAGGGTGAGCTATTCACAGTCCAGAACTTAGCCCTTAGAAAAAAGAGAAAAGAAAGTGCGTGCTTTTTGACTAAAAGATTGAAGCGTCTGTTGTGGTTTGAGGCTATTGTCTCATGAACAGTTCGTTTAAGAAATTGTTATGCAAGCGATTACAAGAGTGGTGTAGCAAGTATTCCAAGTTCACAGCATAAATCCCAAGTGAAGAGGTCACAGCAGCTGGGTGACCTGTTTCTGTGTCTGGCTGGTGAATGAAAACTCTCTGGATTAGTTAGCTGTGTAAATACTCATGATCGTGAAATCACTGCAGGCGTTACATGAGTTCACTGTGTTGGTCTCAAATTCACATTCCTACTAAGACAGTTTACTAAGTACTTTTAAAAATTTCCCTTATTAGTGTCGGCAGCCCAAGTCAGAAAAGCTGCAAGAATTAGCCAATCCTAGCAAGGTTCAATTTCTGTCTGTTATTAAATCAGCTGCTGTAAATTTGGATAAAACCTGCTGTAATGAGATCTTCCTGTTGAGGGTGACTGAAACAGATCATAGGAAGAAGCACAACAAATAAGCAAAGAAAGAAAGAAAAAGCTAGGAAGATAGAACTGGTATGAGAACATATTTTTTCATGGACATTTTGACTTCCTTGCCGTATTCATTTACTTTATGTCACGCAGTTTCATGTCATACAGTTTCATGCCACAAGCAATAGTCTTAACAGGAACAAAATTCTATCTCTGACCTAATACAAGACGAGTATTTACATATTTAATTACGATTTAGGTACCTGTACTGAAATCCGTGTGAGTTAGAGGAACTTCAATATACTTACAGGTTTTGTGATTGTTTTCTTTAAACACAATATTTCAAATCCACAGATAAAGTTCTGGTTTTTTGTTAATGATCGTAGACCATTTGCCTACTCCTAATGGACAGAAGTAAATATTCATTTCAGATCTGAATCCAGCCCTCAGAGGGCTACAGATTTATTGCTGCAGGTATTGAAAAGATTTGCAGGGGTACATGTGCAGAATTGTGAAATCAGACCTGGATCCTTGGAACTGCTTATTTGCCATAAGTGTATGCAAAGCAGAGCACTGCTGTTCTCCTCTGTCTCATTTTTAGTTTGGGGATTCCAGTAGGTAATGCTAAATGCAAACCCCTCAGCACTGACCCCTCCTACATTTACATCTGCAGCTTCACATTCTAAATGCTGTTTAAGCAGATCACAGAGCACAGTGTAATCTTCAAATATGTATATGGTAGATGAGCCACAATAACTGTTCAGGTTTGTAATCGCTATCATAGTTCATGAAAAAGCCATTTTTAAAAATGAAAATATAAAGATGTAGGAAAAGTTAAATTAACACCTTTGCTTCTGTGAATCATTTTGCCCCAAATACCCAGACATCAATGCCTAAACAAAGCCACAGATTTTGCTGTCCCTATCTCTCACTAAGGGTGTTTGCTTGCATAATGTTGGGATGTAGTCAGGCTGTAGTTAAGACCAAAATCATACTTGTCTCAGGTCCATATTCCACTCCTGAGCTGCTGAGGAGGTCTGTCAAGGTTTCTCCTTGTTTCTGAACACCTTACATTGAAGCATCAGTGGTGCAAGTTCAGGTAGACAAGTGTTTGCAATACTGAAAACACTGCCAATGAGAGTTGGATGGGCTTTCTAGCTGCTCCAGCTGTTTCCCCCTGCCAGGTTCCTGGCAGCCTCTTGGGGTGCTTTGGGATATCTGTATGGCACTGGGCTCATCGTACTGCCAGGACTCCTAGGAACACTGCAGAAGCCATGGGTTTGCTCCTGGATATGCCTACTCAGCATCCTGCTCTTCACAGATAGCAGACACTGGGATGCAAAATTGTTCTTCCATCTCTAGGCTCCTTTTCCTTTCCTACCATATAAGGGCATGCATATATTTAACATTTACATTCACAAACTCTCAGCCTTAGCACTGTTCCTCTCTTTTCCTAGACTAAGAAAACATATTCATAGTTAACTAAAGCTTCAGATGATTTAGAGAACTGCAATTCATTGACTCAGCACTACAGTCAAGAATATACCCTCTGGGCGTTTCTTTATTTTTCCACAAGAGTTCTCAGGGTGCAGAGGGTAATTTTCAATGCTTCTATCTATCAAGGGTCATTTGAAGGTCAAGCCCAAGTTGTCTGTGGAACTGCTTCATACTCTGAAATGAAGTTCTTCTAAAACTGGTATCCCCTGATAAGGAAATAATATGCTGAATGTGGAGATAGATCTCTGAGAAAGTGGCCTATTTCTCTAGAGCCTGACCTTGGGAGCAAGCAGCGTGACCTTTGCACACCTTGCACCCCTGGATAGCGGTCTTGGACACACCTTGTTTACCAAAGAATCCATTAGCAACACAAAAAAAAATAAAAAAAAGATCCAACCTTCCTTTCAACATAAAATAAGGCATCCTGACAACTCAGGCAAGATCCAAACTGATGTTGAACGGATCTTAACAATTTTAATTCAATTCAAACTGAAACTTCATGTGTGTTGACAGTACTCAAAGTACAGGATTTCATTTCACTTTTTCTAAGGTAAAGCTTGAGCAGAACTTTTAGGAGGTTAACCAGAATTTGACAACTAGGCACTGATGTATGGTTTATACTAGGTGTTAACTTTTCCTTAGGCACCTAAATGAAATAAGGGATAGCTAAAATCTTCCACCACTCAGAGCTCCTCGTGATGTGTTTGGACAGACTTTGAAATCTCTAAAATTTCAGAACATTTTAAAAAATCTTGCCAATGGCCTTTGAATTCCAAATGGGAGCTGGGCAACACTGAGCCTGTGAGCAGCGTACAGCCCCCCTCTTCTGTGCTGGTGCCCCCGACACAGAGGAACCGCTCTGCTTTCTCAGGGACAACATTTGGTTGTTAAATTCATTTCTCATGGGGCCTTTTCCTCTTTTCCAGTTTACTTCAAAATGACAGGCAGAACCAAAATCCCATTCGATTAAATGAAAGTGAAAAAGGGAGATGAACTCCTAGCAAACAAACAAAAACAGTTTGACATTTTTACTTCAAAAGCACGGCAGTATCTTACCAGCAAGGACTGAATTCATTAATGCTGCCTTATTCGTGCTGCTATCATTAAGAGTTTTTCAGTGTTGCAGTTCAAAAATGTTTTAAAGAACCAACTGTTCTACGGCTTTGAAATAGCTCTACCCAGGAGTGAATCTTTGCACTCAATTTCAAAACAATCAGTTCTTCCATGTGAAAGTTATGCAAGTTTATGCAGGTCCATCAGTCTTCAAAGACAAATGAAAAATGACAGGCTTCCTTATTCTATACCACTTTACTCCTCTATTCACTCTGTCCTTCCACATTTCCTTTTCTTATTCGGACTCCAGCAGGCACACACTTGTGCACACTCATGAATAGGCTTAAAAAATGAAGACCAGTACCTTATAACTCCCCTAGATATTGCTCTCCAATAATTTTTTTTTCTCCCTATCTTCTTCTCTTCCATTTCCTTTTCCCTTTCTTTTCTATGTGTCTGCCTTCTCTGCTAACATTTTATAAGGCTGTTAATTGTCCAGATACTGTGACTCCTGGGTTAACCACAATCCTGAGCTGCTTTCATTTCCAGTGTGTCCTGACACTGAGCGCTGGCACTACTTGTTGTGCTGGAGCCAAAGGCAGAAGACCATGACCTTTGTGAAGTTACTCTTAAGTAATTCTGTCCCAATTTTGATCCAAAATTAGGCTGTTATAGTTTGTTCTATGTATAGCAATAGAGACCTAATCTAGAAGAACATCAAGAATGTGTTGAATGTGAGAGATGGAGTAGAACACACACTTCTGTTCCAAAATGTGGGAGTCCCACCAGAGCAGACTACTGCAGAAACACAAAATCAGGTGAGCTCAGCTACCTTAGATTCTCTGACAGGAGTTTCAGTCAGTTTTCTTGACTTTGGCACAGAAATGTTGCACAGCTACGTAGGTTAGTAATGTGAACCGGCAGGGAGAAAGAAACACTGACGCAATGTCGGCAGTGTAGTTAACATCACTTCCTTGATAGAACGTTTCCTACACTAACAAAGTGGCAAACACATCCATTTCGTTAGAAGATTCCTGGCCCAAACATTTCTGTAGCTTTCAGTTATGTTGTTCCACAGGGGTGGTCTTTATGCCGCAGCAAGCTTCAAAAGCATTAAATAAACACTTTCACAGGATTAAAATAAAGAACAGAGGTAAAATAAATGTGTAAATCTGTGGATGGAGATGTCATCACATCCTGATGCAGCAGGTTTCACAGGCTTCCACTTCTGAATATGGTGATATGAAGGACTTTTTCATAAATAGCCATACACACAGGCGGCAAAGGCTCAAACGAAAAGATTTTTGGGATTTTTCAGGACGATTGTGTGACAGCAGCTAATATTTCAAGTGAAGATAATAAGCAAAAAGTAAACTCTGAGGGAATGGTTTTCCTTTGCTAGTACACCAAAGGATCCAAAGAACAGCCTGTATTACTCTTTGTAGTCTCTGAAATTCGAGCACTAGGACTTCATAACAGAGAGGAAAAGGGGCAATTAATTTTTTTTTTTTTTTTTTTTTTTTTTTTTTAAACCAAACCTAGGTTTGGTGAAAACAAGCCACAGTTTCTTCTAACTCCAGGCAGGAGGCGGCGGCGGGGGGGCTGTGGATGTATCGAGGGCCCCGGCTGCCGTGACAGCGCCTCCACCGCCACCTAGCGGCGAGCGGCCAGCGGCGGAGGGCGAGCAGTGGCCGGCGGCGGAGGGCGAGCGGCGGAGGGCGAGCGTGGTCCGGCGGCGAGCGGCGTTCCTGTGCCGTGCTGCTGGGCTGGGAGGGACTCGCACCGGGGAGCAGGGCTGCGGACCACGGGCAGTGCGTTTCTTTGTACGTGGATGAGAGAAGATCGTTCAGAATTTAGCTTAAGTAATGCACACAAGTAATCCCGGGTGGCTTTTGGGAGTGACTTTTTACTGGAAAACCCCACGGCTCTATGTTGCCTTTTTTGAGTTCTGCCAGCTAGTTTTCCCTTTAATATCTCTATTTGTTGTAAAACTCCTCTTGCTTTCCCCAAGTCCTCTCTTTGGAGTATTTTGATTAACTGCATAGATAAACAGAATTGGGTCTTAAGGTACAAAAAAACCCTCCAAAACTGTTGCTCATTTTCATTTTAACTATATTTCCTGCAGTCCCATTGATTATCTTATTAGGAGGCCATGGTACTCTGATGCTGTATAGCAAGAAAAAATTAAAGCATTATTTTTAAATCTCGTTTATTACTCACTCGTCTTGTACAAACTTGATAAAGATACTGAAAGTGGGAGGAAAGGAGTATGCGTTTCTAAAGACAGGCTTTATAACTTCAAAATGATAGTCTCCTAAAATACAGGGCTGATCTATGGAAAAACAAAATAGCAAACCACACTGCATCGCAGCTGTAAAACTGCTGCTGTCTGTCAATGTGGTTTCCACCAGCTAACAATAAAAATGTTTTGACGTGCAATCTTGCACATGCTTCAATAATAGCTACCTAATAGGAATTTTCAACAGTGGAAATATTTCTTTTTCTGCTCCCTTACAACCATGCAGATTTCAATGTGATACAAGTCCCACTGCAAAGGACACCAGAGCAACTCTGTAAATTGCGTTGTACAGAACAGTCATGTACAATACAACTGTTACATTTTGTAATAAAAACCATCTTATCACCAGGGACAGAAAACCTTAGTCTCTTACAAAAAGTAGTCAGACCAGACAGTGCTTATAATTGGAAATTTAGGGTCTCCCAGCTGCCTTTGGCTAGTTAAGCTCTATTTAGGCTCCAGCCCGTGCAGAAGTGGAGAAAGTTTACTTTGGGTAATTACAGAGCTAATGAGTGCCCAGCTTGTGCTTAGCCCCACGGCACCCAGCATGAGCAGAGTCTGATGCAGTGGTTGCATCTGCAGCTCCTCCATTCCCATCTCCTAGAAGGCGACTGAGACCGCAGCAGCCTTCGCAGTTGTTCCAGCTGCATTTGCAAAGGAGCTGAACTACTCACAGGAGCTCTGCTGATCCAGGCTCTCTACCACGGTCCTTCCAAAAGCCACGCAGGGATGTGGTTTTGCCGCCGAGTGGAAGAGATCTGTAAATGATTTGAAGGTTCAGAGTTCAGGGGTGGTTTGGAAAAACACCCGTCGGGCTGCAATGCCCGCAGGGGAACTGTCTGGTTAGATAGGGTGTCTCCGGGTATTTCTGGCATTTCACCTCCTGACTGATGTCAGGAAAATGCAAAGAAAGAAAAACTACAGAAAAATACATCCAGAGACTTCCAAACTTGGAAAGAAATTTCCTAATGTTTAGTCAAAGGCAGAAATCAGTTCTCGTTTTACACACCCCATCTCTCTTTGGACTAGAAAATAGTGCAGTTTCCTTTAAATATCAGATAAGCTACATAAATAGCTGCCCGAGAATCAGAGATATGACTAATTTCTAGCCATGTGCCATGGGCACCCTCCTCTGCCTCTGCAGCTCTGGTTCCTGGGGATTTAAGAAGAGCAGATGGGCTCCAGGGGGTAAGATACAGCCACTAATTTTGTTATTGCCATAACAGCGTGTGTCTGAGGTACAACTCCCAGGTGTCTCTCCTAAGATGTCACATTGCAAATACTTCTGGGGAGTTTTGTAATTCACCTCATCAATAGGTGTAAATGCTACTTAATAGAGGTCTTCAATGCTGTCTTCCTGCTTCCAGGATTTTCAGTGGGTCACTGCATCAGTGTTGGAGCTTTCCCTGGGGCTGTGCACGCGTTGCCACGTAGTCAAGGGTAGGGGAAACTGCCAAGTTCAAGTTGATTACAGGTTTTTGACTGAAACATGCTGCTTTTTTTTTTTTCTGGTTTTTTTTTTTCCTTCTTCTCCCTTTTAAGAAAATACTGAGTCACAAGAACTTCAACTTACCTTGTACAGGGATTGATTCTGAGGAGAAAGTTTTGCAAACAGCGTGGAATTTCTGCCCATGGAAAAAAGAATTTTTCAGTAATTAGGGCACTTGTGTGGGGGAGCTCTGCAGTCAGCAAAGTGCAGTGAGCTGTGAAATAATAGTCACTGAGCCTGAGAGGGAATCAAGCAGGACAAGGATTTGAAGCTGCTTTGCAGACTAGTTTCCTAATCATTGGTTCGTGGTCTGAGTATATCCTGCTAGTGCCAATCATTTTGTAGAGCTAATTAAAAATTCAATAAGTCAGGAACAAAAACGCCTGTAAGCCAGCAGTTGTAGCAGCTGGGTGAGATAGGGACCAGTCCTCGATTCAAGGTGGTCAGAGGAAACACTTGTGCACAGGTATCTCCCATGGATCCTAGGTGTGATGTTGCTCTCTGTTCAGCACGCCGTGGAGGCAAATTCAAAAGCTTCAACTCTTTTTCGTGATGCAGACTTCTTTGTTTCTACTTATCCCAATGTAATGGAGATAAATGAAATTAAAAATTGGGATGCCTATTTACAGTCTCAGTTTTTCCCTCCTATACCTGTCCTGCTTTTAAATGCTCCACTGTGCATTCCACAATTGCCCCGAAAAGACTAATTTTGTTTAACTTCAAAACTAAAGCTAGTGAGAAATAAGGATGCCCCAAAAGTAATTGTATTAACAGAAAGTGGTGATGTGAGGTCAAGGGGAAGTGCAGGACCTGAGTGATCAAAATACCATCAGCTACATCATGAAAACAGATGTGCTCTGTTACTCCTTTTTGCATATGGGGAATATTCTAAAGATCAGGGTCTACTCTGAACAGCTTGGCAAAGGTTTTTGTTCCATTCTTCTACTTTTTACCTTTCAGAAGATATTGTAGTGCTTCACCTTATCATGCCACACCAGTCAGACCAGCCCTGTGGCATCTTTGGCTTAGGCAGAGAGCAGCAACGGGCTTGGCCCTGTGCTGTGGTGCCTGTCAACAGCAGCTCTCACACAGGAGGGAACAGCACTGAGAGAACCAGCTCAGTATCACTGGGCTACACAGCTATTGGCTATCAGCAGATCCTTAATGGTCAGTGTGACATGGTCAAGGTCAGCTCTTCAGGTGACTGGCTGAGTCAAACGGTGGCAGTTTTCCTTTAGCCTCAGGAGCACGAGGGGCAGTGCACCTCCTGGGCTCCTACTTGTGGTAGTTCATCTGCTGGACTCTGCGGGTGGCTCAGTAAGCATCACACGGGAAGCTAAGTTCAGTTTTTTAGCAGTAATTTTAAGTTACGCTATTCTAGGCTTATGCCAGAGTTTAGTGTTACTCTAATAAACACTGTAGAGGATGTATACACACCTGAACTTCATTTACTAGGAAATCAAAAGATAATGCACATTTACAACTCATAACCAAAAATATAACTGCTGTAGCTGTTGACAGAGAAGACCTATACAAGGACAGAGCTTCCAAAGAATCTTACAGGTCAGCCAGCCCTGCCTCCAGCAATCTAGTTCAAGACTCTCTTTTGACTATAATGTTATATCCTGACTAACTCACTGCGACCTTAGAGAGAGAGAGAGAGAGACAGTGCCCAGCAGCCAGCAGCAGGACTGTAAGCTGGTGTACTGGGCTTTGTTCCGCAGAGGTAGCCTCTCAATTTAAACCATCTGTTGAATTATAACCATGTAAGTAGAAGGAAAACTAAAACATATTTCATTAGGTTCTAGCAAAGCTCTGAATGGCTGTCATTTTTATCAAGGTTTTATGTCCCCTATCTGAACAACAATTGTGCTGTACCTTCAGATTTAAAGTGAGCTGTTGTATTACATGTCTGTCTAGAGGTGACTACATCAATGGCACCGTGCACAGTTTGTAGCCTGTGTCTCAGGATTCAAGGATGGTGCTCAGAGATGAGCTTTTGGCTGGTGGAGAGAGTTTGCTAAGATTAGAGGTCTGATGGGCTGCTGGTGAGTTTTAAATCAGCTCAGGACGAGCTCTTGACACTCACAAGTCTAAGGGGCTGGATGGGATCCACCCAAGAGTGCTGAGAGAGCTGGCACAGGAGCTCATGAAGCCTCTCCATCCGTTAACAGTCCTGGTTAACAAGACAGGTCCCAGAAGACTGAACGCTCACCAGCATGGTGCCCATTTGCAAGAAGGGCTGGAAGGATGTTCTAGGGAACTAGAGGTCTGTCAGCCTGACCTCAGTGCCAGGGAAGATTATGGAGTGGTTTATCTTGGGTGTGCTCACTCAGCACAGTGATGACAACCAGAGGATCAGGCCCATCCAGCATGGGTTCAGGAAAGTCAGGTCCTGCTTAGTGAACCTGATCTCCTTCTATGATCAAGTGACCCACTTAGTGGCTGAGGGAAAGGCTGTGGATGGTGTTTACCTGGACAGCAGTAAGGCCTTTGACACTGTTTCCCACAGCATTCTGCTGGAGAAGTTGGCAGCTCATGGCTTGGTCAGGTATACTCTTTGCTGAGTTAAAAACTGTCTGGATGGCCGAGACCAGAGAGTTGTGGTGAACGGAGCAAATTCCAGTTGGTGGCTGGTCGCTAGCAGTGTTCCCCAGGGCTCAGTCTTGTTTAATATCTTTACTGATGATCTGGATGAGGATATTGAGTGCACCCTCAGCAAGTTTTCAGACACCACCAAAATGAGCTGGCGTGTTAGTCTCCTCAAAGGTAGGAAGGCTCTGCAGAGGGATCTGGACAGGTTGGCTCAATGGGCTGAGGTCACTTTGGTCACAGCAACCCCAGGCAACACTACAGGCTTGGGGAGAAGTGGCTGGAAAGCTGCATGGCAGAAAAGGATCTGGGGGTTCTGGTGGACAGCCAGCTGAACTTGTGCCAGTAGTGTGCTCAGGTGGCCAAGAAGGCCAACAGCATCCTAGTCTGTATGAAAAACAGTGTGTCCAGCAGAAGTAGAGGAGTGATCATGCCCCTGTACTCAGCACTGGTGAGGCTGCAGCTTGAGTACTGTGTTTACCTTTGCATGTAAGACATTGAGATGCTCGAGTGAGTTCACAGAAGGGCAATGATGCTGGTAAAGGATCTGGAGAAGAAGTCTTATAAGGAGTGCCTGAGGGACCTAGGGTTGTTTAGGAGAAGCGCAGGCTGAGAGGAGACCTTATAACTATATATAACTCTATAACTACCTGAAAGGATATTGTAGTGAGAGGGTTGATGGTCTCTTCTCCCAGGTGACTAGTGATAGGACAAGAGGAAATGGGCTTAAATTACATCGGGGAGGTTTAGGTTGGATATTAGGAAATTATTTTTTTTTTTTTACTGGGAGAGTGGTGAGGCATTGGAACAGTCTGCCCAGGGAGGTGGAATCACCATCCCTGGCGGTGTTTAAAAAGTATCTAGATGTGGCACTTCAGGGCATAGTTTAATGTTCCTGATAATAATCCCATCTCAACATGAGGAAAACACTTGTTTACTGTGAGGGTGACGGAGCACAGGAACAGGCTGCCCATGGAGGCTGTGGAGTTTCCTTCTCTAGAGATTTTCAAGACCTGCCTAGATGTGTAGCCTGTCCTATATGACCGCCCCTAGGTGTTCC
>WTSP01015692.1:61804-102934 GCA_025331215.1 Actenoides lindsayi | reverse complement strand
AGCTCTCAGTGCAAAGCACAGCACTGGGAGGGCTGCTATGGGGAAAATTAACTCCAGCTCAGTCAGACCCAATACACATAGAAAAAATAACTCACTGAACAAAGACTTGGTCCCAACTAGTTTTCTGCCCTCGTCAGCTATTTTACTGACTCGTAGCTAGTCCACTGGCAAAAAGAACGAATAAAAATTCCATTATATATTTAGCTGCTGCCTAAACCAGACAGTATTTTCCAGTGACAGTTCCTCCATTTGTAACCACATCCATCCTAGAGTTAGCACGATGTTGTCATCTGCTAGAGCTGAACCCAATCAAAGTCTCCAGATCATTCCCTGAGTAACTGCAAGCAGGTTTGTTAGATCAGACCCCTGTAACTAAACACCTCCATCCAAGTATATCTGGTGAAGGGAGGACAACCAAATGGAAAATGGTATGTTAGATGACCCCTCATCTTCGGTTCCTTCACTCATTGGTACCCAGGCCTTACTCATCCTTCAAGTACTCCCACGTCATGGTAACACAGTTCCAAGTTTAAAATTTAGGACAGAATTCAGAACCAGCCCAATTTTGAATCTTCACACCAGATAAGCGAGACACTTGGATTCCCAGCATGCAGGTCAGGTAACAAAAAAAAAAAAAAAAAAGGGGGGGGGTAATAATCATGACTGTCTGGAGACAAGTCCAAACCACCACATCAACAGAAAGAGCAAGAGCAGCAGCCCCTGTCACGACACTGCTGATATGCCACCTGCTTCACAAACACCACTACTCCGGGACCACGAGCATCACTGGCCGAGTTCTCTGACAGCACCTTCTCTTTCAGCGTACAGCACATAGCTGGAATCACTGCTGAGCAGGATCCTGGTCTCCAACTTTTTGTTAACCTGGAGACCACTTTCTCTGGTTCCCAGGTCAAACTCATAAAGGATTGGAGCAGTTTTAACTCTTCCACAGATATTTTCCTGTTTATACTATAGTGAAAAATATTTTTTACTGGCTTCCTTACTTCAAGGCCCCTCATATGCAACCACTAAAGCTTTCAAGTACCAGGCTGCTCTCCTTCCTCCCTACCAAAAAGCTTGTGGAGTGTAGCTATTCTGAATCTGGCCATAAGAGGGAGATAAACCATTGCTTCATTTCTCAGTCTTGATCCTTCCTTACAAAACCTGAGCGGATACAGGACTCCGAAGCCTTTGCTGACTCCCGAGTGAATCAGCTCAGCAAGATCTGGAGACAGCTTTCACAAAATGTTTCCATGACCTCTGACTGTACTTGTCTAATGCAAATCACACAGCAGGTACCGCAATTTCTCAAGATTTTTAATATGGGAAACTAATATCAATTAGAGTTAGGGAGAATTTGGAGAGAAAAATGAACAGCCCAAGTAATCAGGGATGAAAATGCAGATTTAGGATGTGAAACTGTAAGTTCTGACCTCCCAAAATCTGTAATTCACTGATCTGGTGTGAACAAGCTTGAAGCTAAAACACTAGCAGCAGTGCCAGGGGTCCCAGGTGGTAGTGCCACGAGGCTGTATCAGAACCGTAGCTTCAGTTCTTGAAGTTTTGCGATTCAAGGGCCGAGCCCACATCTGTGCCAAGTCAGCCTTGGAAACATGACTGAGCAGTAGCCAGCCCAGCAATAGCTGCCCTTGTCTAGACACCGTCAGAAGCCACGGTGCAGAGAAATGCGCTACCTCAGCCATCAGACTGGGAGCTGGCCCCACCGAAAATTCCCTCCAGCACTGGGACAAGCCCAAGGAAAGGCACGGTAGCAAAATGCAACAAGTCCAACCCACCTGTCCAGGCTAAAGCAGTGTGAGGACCTCGCATTTCACTGTTTTCATCCTCCTGACTCTCAGGAGGAAATCAGTGCCTTTTGCACTAGTGTTGTCATAATAGATACGTGTCCACTTCAAAAAATAGAAAATAACATCCCCAAACCAGTTCAGGTCCCAACCCTACAAAGAATTCACATAAGGATAAGAGGCTGCAGTTTGCTTTGCAGAGTTGGGGCCTTTGGGAAGCCCAAGCAACCTCATACAGTAAGTGCATCCAATTTGGAGGGGATTTGTATGAGAAATAGAGAACAGTGACATCTGTGAGTTTTGCATTTCATTGCAAATCTTCACAAGGGAGATAAAATAATCCTGCTTCAGAGAATACTCGTAAAATTTCACATTTTCTACAAGGGGGCAGCACAACTGTAGCATAAAAAGAAAATCCAGCCATAACTCTTCCCTCACAACACTCCCATTTAAGACACCAGCACGTTAATCATCCCCTTCCATTTCCTCCCATAACACCATTCACCTCCACTAGCTCCTCCTGCTAAGATTTAGTCCTCCAGGTAGTTATCTCCAATTTTTACCATAAACAGACAGCAAAACAAGGACTGCTTCAATCAAGACAAACTAGCCTTAGAGGTCACCAACACCATCTCCTTAGCTGGTCGTCTCCAACACCAGCCTGAGCTCCACACCTTCCACTTCCTAGCTTCTCCAACCAGCAAAAATCACACTACAAATACAAGACCTTGCAAAATGCATCAGACCGACATGAGACATTCCAAGAAAGTCCAAAAAAGGCCAGTTCAACCTTACCTTGCTCTGGAGAGCCATCCAGTCCAGTCACCCCAGGCTCTGGCACACACTGTGTCCTCTGTCTGCCTCAGCCCCAGCTGCAGGGGCTCTGCCTGGCGAGCAATTGAGCTCACCTGCCCCCAGGGCACACCTGAGCCATTGCCTTCTCTCCCCACCCCAACCTCCTCCCAGGGGAAAAGCCGTGCTGCTTCACCTGCAAAAAGGATAGCCAGCTATCTCCAACCCGGCATGAATTTCCACTTCCTGGAGGGGAGCCTGGATTTAGCTATAATCTGATGCAAAAGCCCATCTTTCCTGAAACAGCACGGAGAAGTGGGATGTGGAAGCTGCTGGTCCGACAGGTGATACCTGACAGTTCCAGCTCGCCACTGGCTCAAGCACACAGAAATGGCAGGTCCCCAAAGCTGGCACCACTGCCCAGAATATCTCAACACGCTTCATCCAGGGATGTCATGAAGGTGTAAGGGGTGGGATGCATCTGGCAGCCACCCTCAGCAGCTTGTTATGGGCACGGGTTTCTTTCCCCTTTCTAAACAGGAGTAAGCCCAGCATCATTCCTCTGGGTTACCCAAAGGGTACCAGGGCAGCTGGGATGTCACTTCATCTTGAACAGATTGACCTCAGCCTCCCTGGCCCCCATGGCTGTCGGAGAGCCGCAGGGGTCCAGCAGACACCAGCTCCGGCTCCAACACGCGCAGGGAGGGGGTTGCTGAGGCAACAGCTCGCCTTATTTAACCGTGATTTAACCCATCTCGCCCTCCCCCCCAGCCCGCCCGCCACTGCCGACGTGCATGGCTGAGGGTACAGCTTTTAGTAGGGTGGGATTTTGCAGCCGCTGGATTTCTGGAATGTCCCTGACCAGCTGCCCTTGCCAGCGGCCCTGGGACGGTGGGCTTGCAAAGCTCCAGGGCAGACAGCAGCTTCCCCAGGGTTTGCAAAGGGCAGGGCAAACAGGTGAAAGAGTTTTATGAAAAAGACAACCCCGAGGAATCATTCAAGATGTTAGATTTTTTTTTTTTTAGGTTTGCATTTTGGTTTTTCTTTTGGAGGAACATATAATCACAGTTATTCAGACCAAACCCAAACTCCATCCCCAAAACGCTGCTATTTTGCCATTTGGCACCACCCTGACCGTAGGGCTGCTGAGAACAAGGGGCAGAAATGGGGCCGGTCACCCCAGAGCACAGTTCTCCCAAAAACTGTGGTGTTTTTTGGGGTGGGAAGTAAAACTTTTATCTGGTTAGGAGACTCACTGACTCTCAAATCGAATTTTCTCACAAATCGTGTGTTTTGGAAAGCTGCTCTGCTTCACAGAAAACAGAAGAAAAAGTGGAGGCTTGGTGGGTAAACCTCGCTGGGGTTAAGCTAGATTTTTATAGGTTTTGTATCAAGACGGGTTTTGCTGTCAGGGTTTCATGGGTGGCACCAAGGCTGGCACGCAGGCCCCAGCGGGGGGGATGGCACACATCCCTGCCACAGCCTCGCTGCCCTGCAGAGCTGCCTGCAATTACACTGGGAATTTGTGCACAAAAGCCAAGGAAACACACAAATGGGGTTCTGCCACGTGTGGAAGAAACATCTTCACACCCCAGTATCCTTAGGGGCAAGGGCTAGGAGGTCTGCATCACTGCAGAGAGCACATCAAAGCCTACATGAAGCCCCTGAAAGCACCTGCAGGCAATTGATTTCTTGGCCAATACTGCAGATACAAGAAATCCACAGAAGCATGTACTTGGGTATGTTTTCAATTAAACATTAGGTCCCTCAGCAGTTTGTCAATCCTTAGTGAACAGCCATTAGAGAGAAGCATTCGCTATCCTGAAGTCAGGGAAATCTTCCAAGCTCATAATAAAGAAACGTGGCCCTGTAGGATATCTTGAACAGGATTATCCCAAATTTAAGGACAAATCTGTGTTTTGCTTTGATTATTGTCATCTCACCGTGCATAAGATGATTAGCTGCCTTGAAATTTGGTCTTACCAGGACAGATAACAGAGTCCAGATGAAAAACCTCTCCCAGCCAGAAGAACAACTTTACTCTGGAGGCTTCAGAATCTGGAATAAAGCAGCTCTGAGAAGCAGCAGCAGGACAGATGACAGAGCAGCCTTTATGGGTTTGAATCTGTGATGAATAATTTGTTATCTTTGTAGATGTAATATGTATGTCATCACTAGCCTTGGTGAGAGCTTTCTACTTGACTGCAAAGAGTGAAATCAAAGGGATATTAATGAAACTGGACTGCAGCAAAGGCTGAATTCAGATACCAGCCTGCAGGACACCAAGTCACTGGGAGTTACTGGAAGGTGATCAATGGAGAATACTCCCATCCAAACCAGCAGTTCAGACTTCTGCAAACGTTAACCCAGGGCAGTTGCAATGTGAGAGCCCATCCAAGAGAAATAAAGGCATGGAAATAATGTTCTTGGGGACTGGAAAATGGCTCCAAAAGAAACAAGTCTAGAAGATACTGGCTCATAATAGTAATTAAATCACTCTCCCTGAAAAGCAGCTGATACATAGCAAAGAATCGGTCAAAACACCAAGATTTTAATCAGAAAAAACTGGAGAGCCTTTTACCATTTTCAGTGGGAGGAAGAGAGCCTGAATGGGCACAGATACCCCTAAACAAGATTCTCAGAAAAAGGTCTGAGGAATATGAGGAGGAGACTGAAAACAAGAAGATTGAAACTACCTGTGCTGTAGCAGCACCCTGCCTGTGACAAGTCTGTTCACTTCCACCATCTTCCAGCAGGACTTGTCTCACTCTACAAAAGAATACGTAGTAATACTGCTGACACTACATCATCCCAAAGATCTGAATTTACAGAAAAATTATACAAAAATGAGAGGCAAGCCTAAGTGGCAACAAAATTTCAAAAGGTCTTAAAAGTTCTATGAATTCTGAGCATTTTATTAGGTGAACTAGTGATTCTGCAGTAAAAATAGCTTTGGATTTCACTCTTCAATCTTACTTTTCCACATTGCTTTGAGCTTTCAAGATGTTAAAGAGTCCAGCCTTCAATGCACTGTCAGTTGCAGGCAGGGAATAAGTTTGTAAAACGTTATCTGCCACTTCTGCAGAATATGAGAGTCCTTCCCACCAGCCATGCTCTCTCATTTCTAGCACATGATCATAATAAGTATAAAGGAAGAACAAAATCTAACTAATGGGACTTTAAACAATCGTAAAGCAAATTATGACAGCAATTATGACAGCTCAGTGCTTGGCAACACCTTCACCTTTCCCAGATGTCAGAGAATAAGCTATTTTTACTGAAAAAAGATGATAGAACCCAGGGCTTATTTGGCCATCATCAGCAGAAATTGATTTAAAGTGACTTGAGCTTTTAAAATGAGGTTTGGAGGCAACTCATTTGGCTTTGTTTTTCTGGAAGAGGGGACAGGCCACTTCTCATTCTTGGTGCAGGATCAGCCTCTTCACTAGAACTCCTGTCAGTCACATTTAAATATGTTCAATATGTACTTTTTTCACTCTCTGGACCTAGACATTTAATAGGCTTTCATTTCAGACTTTGGCATTGGACAAGACGACAGTGACACTTCCTCCTTTTGGGCACATCAAGTCTCCCTTTTATTTTTTTTCCCAAGTTTTTTTTCTTGTTCTGGATAGAGCAGAGAAAACTATTCCCCAAATCACAACATTATTTCCCTGTTCCCATTCCATTCCAGCCAAGCCATAGTTTCATCTCCTATGACCCGTGTCCTTTCATTTGCAGTTGGTGACCACCAGTGCTAACTTAAGTCCAGCTCAGGTTTATTCATCCACCAGCTCCATCATTCCCACTCGAGCCCTGTGCTCAGCCATGGCTGAGCATCTGCTGTGCACACCAAGTCCGTTAGGGCAGGAGCGTGTCAGCTCCATGTGGCAGAAGCACTTGGTCCATTGTAATATTGAGTTTCAACATGCAGCCTTCAGTTATGTGACCCAGAATATTTGACCTGATGTCAGAGGGGGCCTCGGGCTATTGAGATATTTCCCCAGGGCACCCTGCCCTCTTTCTACCAAAGGAATTTGATCCAGCAACAGGAAAGAGTGAGAATTTTCAGCTGTCCTCATCCCCTGTGAAACAGTCTGTGCTGTATGTGCCTAATGTAAGGTGTCCCTTACCCACTCACTTTCTCCTCTTTCTCTCTAGGTACTAATCCTGCACTAATTTCTACCAATAGACACATAAGGTACTGTGCTAAATTAAGTTCTTGCAAACACAACTTATTTTTCCTTTTTCATAGCATGTTTTACAGCACGAACACCCCAGATGGGCTCCAGACTTGCAAGGTGTTAAACAGCTGATAACCCTGTCCTCCACCAAAATCAGGGCTGGCCAAAGGCATGCAGTATTTTGCAGAATCAGACTGCATTTGTGGGATTTGCTTCATCCTCCACCTAAATCCAGACACCTCTGGGAACAGAGAAGACATATAACACAATAAACCGTAACACTTTAGGAGGCAGTGTAAACAAAAACTACAGCAGCATGGAATCAAAAGGAAAATTAAATTTAAAACCAAACCAGCCAAACAAACAAAACAACAAAAATTCATCCATTGTTTCATCAGGTTGGTACCTCAGTTGTACATCCCATTAGAAAAGCAGAGTCTCTCACAGTAAACCATGGACAGTGTTAGCTCACAAACATCACTAACTAACCCTAAGACCTGCTAACTTCAGCAGCTGAAGGCTAGAAATCTCTTCTAAGCCACTCAGCCATTCACTGCCACCACTGCAGTCACATTGCTGTCCAGAGCAGCACGTTTTCCATGGGAGACTCCTCTGTGAGCATTATGATACCTGGTGCCCCCTTAACATCCACTTTAATATCCTGCAAAGAACTACATGTGAAACAGGGAGATTATTCCCAATATCAAAACTCATGGCAGTCAGGAGTGCCTGTTATCCCTGTGTTTTCTAACTCTGCTGACTACAAAAGGTGAAGTCCAGAACTCCACTGGCTTTAGGAACAAACCATTTGTGTAGGAATAAGCCTTTCAAATTTATTTTCTCGTCATTTACTGTTTTCAGGCAGGGAGTTATTTTTTATGACCAAAGGGTCTTGAAAATAAAGAATGGTATCTGGCTGTAGAGTTATTACTGCTATTAGTTAAAAATCAGCATGGAAAAAAAGACTGGTCTTTTCAGACTTCAGCAACTCAGAGATGAAAAACTCCCTGAGTTTTTGCAGATGCCAAAATAGGTTTCGCTTCGGCAAGAAGCCACCTTTGAATGGGCTACTGCCCCTAAATTGCACACATTTCATGGATGTCTGTCTATCTCTCCAGAGTCCCCTACACCAAGACATGTAGGGACACATCTTGGTTGAAGTGGCTGTTACTAGGCTGTAGATGATCACATCTTGCTGATGGAAAAGTAAATTTTTGGCCTTTGCAATAGTGTGGGCAAGAATGTCAGATAGCAATTGTTTGATCTGGCTCATTTGTCCACATGGCATATAGAAACTGTGCTTCATTAGGCTAGAAGTATACAAAAGAAAAGACAGCCTCAGTGCTGAGGATAAAGTCAGGATCTCCTCTGTTCTGATTCCAGATCCAGCTGGGATGCCGTGCTTGGGGTAACAATTTTAACCTCTCTACATCCATTACCCCAACTTATAAAACAGGAAAAGCAGCAACGATCTTCCCTGCAAATTGGCTTTGTGAGAATGAAGATTTGAAGAATGTTCTGAAGATTAAATCCAGACCCAACACACACCCAAAACCATTACAGTTGCTTAAAACTGAACAGCATAATGGAGATAAGTACAGCTTCAGAGTCATTTGGAAAGTCCAGAGAATAAGCACATCAATCGAGGCTGCTTCCTAAGGCAGATATCTAAATAAATGCTAATGAAGTCAGTTCTCCAACACCTCCAGCCAGTGGGGGATGCAGTACTTAAAAGTAATAACAGCCGCGAGAACAGATTGTCCGTTAAAAAACAAGATAGAACATTGAAAAGCCAAAAAAGAAAGCAACAGTTTGTGCATTTCAGAGCTCTGAGAAACATTGTACCTTTGAGCCAGGCTTTTGTTCACGTGAAGGCTTTCTCCTTTCAGCCTTCCCTTAATTTCACTGCCTGCTTTATCATTCATGCTTTTCGCTTGCCACGTACCCAGATGCTACAAGAATGGGCAGACTGTGGGCCTAACTGAAGTCTACTGACATCAAAAGGCTCCCATTGACTTTAACAGACATTTAACTTACCCTCTATAAATCACTGAAAGTCAGCGATTAAACAGACAGCCCCTTTGGAATCGCGGAGAGACAAACATAACACCCCTGAAATTTAGATCCCATATTAACTCCAACCCTGTATGCTTGGTGCAAGTCTATGTCTGCTTTATCTCATAACCTCCATGCTGAGTGTATTTCAAAGAGGAGGAGAAATAGTTTCTCTCCAAGCCAGTGGAGAACTTCTGTATTTGTGCCCCTATCAGCTTTGCCGTATTTCTTGAGAGCCGAGAGCATCCCACAGCAGTGCAATCCAGCTGATCCCCAGATCCCGATGTTAAACCATGTTCTGCATGAAAGAGGGTGCCTGGAAGCTGGTGGATGACTTTAGGCAACCCACAGTGGAGGTTCATTTGAGGTCCATGACACACCCACCAAATCCTGAACCTACTTTGTTAATACAAGTAACTAACTGACCAGCTGGATCTTCGCAGTTGCTTGAGGTGTGCTGGTTGTGGCAGCTCCCAGAGCCCTTCCAGCATGCTGCCCGCTCCTGCACCTCACCCAGTTATGTGGAAATCTTTTGTGGCTGCATAAAGAACAGCACTGACTCACACCTCATCTCCACGGGGTTGAAATGTGACTGAAGCCATACCTTGTGGTGCACATCGTGTGCATATTTGACCACGTCATGTACCTGAGAAGTCAATGCCCTCCTGCAATTCCCCCGCTGAGCAGGCTGGGACAACTATCTTTCACTCATCTGTTAACACCTCCCAGCCAGTCACCAGTTCCTTCTGCACAAAGCGGCACTGGGCTGACAGGTTTGATGATCTGCAGATGATGTTCAGCCTTGACTCATAAGCCAGCTATCTCCAGAAAATTTTATATGACTGAAAAGGCGAAATGCTCAGCTCACTAATGGACACGTAACTACTCCCAACCCCAGGCCATTCCTGAGTTATCTTTTATTAATACTTACAGTTAAAGTATTTTTAAACAAAGTAAAAAATTGTGAATGATGAAAAATATGTAATAGCTCAAAGATATTTTTGAAGGGAAAAAAAATCCTCAAAATGAACTAATGAAACATGTAAGGAAAAAAGCTACTGCTCTATGTTACAGGGGCTGGGGATTGTGTTCCACGTACCTGTCCCTTGGCATTTCTCCACTTCCAGATCATTCCCTTGAGTTCCCTGGTAATGGGAAGAAGTAGCAGCAGCCCCAGTGTACTCTTGGAACTACATCAGTGCCAGGAGAGCCCAGAGATCAAGGTGGCTCCAATCCCAAATGTTTTGCAAGCTCTGCAACATGTGTTACAAGAAGATCTCCAGTATGACTGGACTTGTCAGCACTAATTTGGCCCTTCAGATGGATGACAATAGTTCCTAGGGTTTGGAATACTGTTTTACCCTTCCCAAACACCTTCGGTTTGCAAAAAGCAAGGGGGAAAAGCCAGGCTCTAGCACCAGGGCCAGACTCTGGGATGAATCAGTGAAGTTGCCATCAAGGAAGCAGAGCCAAAGCTTGCTGGAGACAAGGTGAGGACCAGGACCCACCATGTTTTTTCTTGAAAGCATTTCTGCCAGCTATTCAATTTTGGCAAAACGTCCCACATATGTTTTCTTACCTTTCTCCAAGACCTGAAATTAGCTTTTAAACATATTAGTAGCCCAGCCATAGTCTTATATAAGGTCTAACAGCTACATCACACTTGGCATTCGCCTAAGCAAAAGACACATCTTAAAAGCAGCACTCATTCTACTTGGTAATCACTTTGATACCTTGGTCAGATGATTTTTTGGCTCTGTAACTCTGAAGAGCCTCAGTCTATGCCTCAAACCAGCTTTGGTCTTCCCTGTGTTGTCAGTTCTGTGAAGTTTCCCCACTGGCAGTGGACGCTGCTGTGCCACTGGCAGCGATGGTCTCAGCGACGTCTCCTGATGCTCCCGAGGCCCCTTCCCACCCTCGCTCTGTCCTGCACCATGTCTGAGCAACGTGAAACCCTTCCCCTTTCCCAGCACAGCCATACCTCTAGATGGCTGTCCGGTACGGCACACAGCAGCAAGAGCCAGCCCAGACACTGTGACGGGGATGGAAGAGATTAGGCCAGTATTAGATTTCGGTCTTCCAGACATTCATGTGAAGCGGCTTCTTCCGCTTTAACTACTTCCCTTACAGATTTGTCAGCCAAGGGCTGTGTCCAGACTGTGACCAATACACCGCTGCACAGATCGAATGCAGAGGCTTAGCAAGAAGCCGTGTTCACAGCTGAGGCTCGTGGGCAGAGCTGCACAGCCATGTCTTTCGTGCCATCCACAACTGTAGCCTGCAGCTAGTCTCCTTTTGCACAAGATTTCATGTCTGCCTCTTCAGCCAAAAAGCTGTAGAGCAAGTTCACACTGTCATTCCTAGTCCTCTTCATGCTTTTGAAGCAGCCCTGACTACCAGAGCTGAGAGCTTTCAAGTTACAATGATTCTTTCCCTATCCTTTTTTTTTTTTACAATATTTCCATTTTTTTAAATTCACTTTACATTTCCTGCTCATGCAGTTTGATTTGGTCTTATCCTATCATTTCTTTCTCCTCACCACGCTTCCCAGTGCCTCCTCCAGTTCAGTACTGGCTGGAAATTTAGTTATTGTGCTGCTTGCCCATCTCTTGTGCATTACTAATGGAGATGGCAAACAAAATTAGGTACAATGTTCTAGAATCAAAACATGAAGAAAGCTGACCTCCCAACTCAAATCACGTGATTTGCCTTGTTTTCTGAAGCTACTAAACCCAAATAAAAACAATAAACCAATAAAACAACTTTTGTTATTCTCCATGAAGAGTTCTTAAAGAAATATTTTCCAGTTGTATTTGTATTTTTCATTGAAGTGGGGAAGTTCTATAAAAAGGAACAACATTTGGTGGGGTAAAAAAAAATTTTTCAAAAATTACCTTTCCCCCCTCCCCAAAAAACATTTTCCCTTCTACAGAAAAGCCCATAAAACATTCCTCCAATAAGTGATATGCCACCTTTATCAGTCAAAAAAGGACATCAGCCGAGCAAAGGCCATGAGCAGATTCATGTCCCAAGTAGGCAGGAGAAGATGAAGTGAGGTCGACCTCACCATCCTACTCCTACAAACCAAAACACCCAGTATGCAGCTCCCATTCCAAGTCTAGCACAGCATGTGCCAGTGTTGCTGCCACCCATCGCTGCTTGTCACTAACAGTGGAGCTCAGGGGGCTTCTGAGGGAGGGAGGCAATGCAATTGAGATCCCAGGAGCATCATGCCTGGTGACGGATTCTATCGTCCCCCAGAACTGCCGCCCAGTGGGGTGACTCCCTCCAAGGACAGTGAGACCCAGCAGCTCCCCAGCAGAGATGTGCCACCTGAAGGAACCTTGAGCTCTACTCTTCTCCACCAGCCTGAAAAATCTTTCAGGTCAACCCCAACATCTTTTCCCAAGGTGAGGGGGAATGGCTGGAGACCTTACTCATGCCAGCAGGGCAGAGAATGAGATTGTCAGCCACAGACATCACTTTAATACCGATTTCATCTGCAAACCTTCCTGAATTTTGTTCAGTTGTTGCCTATGTGATAGCCTCCAAATCCTTCCCTCACTTGCCCAACCAATGCTATTTGTTCCGCTGTGTAATTAAGGCAAACCATATGCAAATGTGCAGGAGGGAGCTCTCCCCAGAGGGCATCTCTAAAAGCTCAGCTAACTTTAACATCATTACCTCTAGGATTTGGGAATAGCAACTCTTCTAATGACTATCTGCACTAGCAGAGCCCAGAAGGCTTCACTCCTTCCCTTCCAAGGCTGCTGCTCTGTGCTGTTGACGAAAGACAACACAAGGGATTTCTCTTGCAACTTTTCTTGGTATTTTTCACAGTGGGTGAAAAATGGGCCCAGCTTCTCAAAGTCCATGCAAGCTCAGCCCGGTTCTGGATGCTACAGTCCAGCCCCTCAAAAGCAAGGCACATCCCTAATTTCAGGAGCACTGCAGAGCATCAGATGAAGAAGACGTGCTGTACTCTCCCAGTACCAAGGGAAAGTGGTCACATCGTGATTATCTGATGATGAAAAAGAAAAATGCTTGGAAAGTTTCTGAGCAAAGTCCTTCTGTTCGAGCAGAGCGTCCCAGCCTCACCATCCTGCCATGGTCTGTTCTGAACTAACACAGCTCGAGCGAGTGGCAGCGCAAGGTGCTGTGCCATTGGCCCCGGTGTTTGTGTACCTTTGGCAAATTTTAAATTGGGAGCAGCTGCTGGCAAACTAGCAGGGATGTTTTATAGCTTGCTGACAATGCCAGATTCTGCAGATATTACAGTCTGTATTCAGTGGCATCTCTGGAGTATTCCATCTCTATACGCGTTTCCCAATACAGCACCAGGAATGCACGAGAACTGCTCACATTTTTGCCATCTGGGATCAGGGATGGTTCATCCCCTGCCACAGTTGGCCCAGAGCTGCTCCCTGCACTGCAACCAGCCCATCAGCATGAGCTTAGCAGGGAATTGCTGGTGTCTGTCTTCACTGGGGTTTTACGGTCAGTTTGGGGCACCGGCAGTGCATCTGGTATCAGACCTGGGACTCCCTCACTTGAGAAGTTATTTGTCTCATCAAGGGATGGTTTGCTTGTTTAGAAAAGGAGATTATAATATTAATTTCCCAGCGGAGATGAGAAGCCTCATCAATCGTTAATTAAGCAACTGAAGGTTTTTATTTGGATGAGGCTAAATAAGTGTAAAATTATAGAGGGGATTAAGACAGATTAAGGGGTGCCTGTTAGTCAGAAATGACTCCTGGTGGCCTGGGAATTTTTCCAAGAGGCTAAACATAACTTGACTTGCAACACCACAAAGCGAGTGTCTTGTGCTACCGTATCACTCCTTGTTCTTGGAGTCAGCAGATCCAGCAACGGCTTAGATATCTGCTGCCTGACCTGCTGTCTGCAGGTCCGCATCTGATGACAGCTGTAGTGACCACACTCAGCTGTCTCTGGAATTGAGATGTCATCAGTCCTTGCACCTGGCTGAAGGGTTTCACCTAGAAGCAAGTAGAGCTGTGCCTCAAACCCTGTTCACTACCAGGTCTGGCACTGCCATGACCTGTAACTTTCAGCAGCTTCACTGCCCACAGGTCCTTACTGCAGATCCACCATCTCTGGGATGGTGTTTGAGTTTTTTAACAGAAGTTACCACCATTCACATGCCTTCTCTGTGTGCTGTCACAACAGCGATGCTACATCCCTTTAAAGGGATGGTATGCAGGTGCATAAGTACACTTCCACAATACACTTTTTCATTCTTTACCATTTGAACTCATCTTAGGAGTTTGGACAGGGGTCTCACGACTGTCCTTGCCATTAGGCATAGGAAAATGCCACCTTCTACCCAGCACAAAGCCTCGATACCACATTTCTTGGACCTCACATGTCTCAAGGGTGGCAGCAAAGCAGAAAGTGCAAAGACTACACTGCCAGGGAATAATATTTCCTTAAAAAACCTCACAACTCAGCGTTTTATTTCCTTTCCCCCAATTTGCTTGAAAATTGTGCAACAGACAATTATTTAAGGCCAGGTAACATATAAGACACAGTTCCAAATTGCAAGACAGCATTGGATTACCTCTAGATTGGATGTTAAAAAGGATACTTGCTTGGGTTTTTTTGAAAGAATAGGGAAAAATATTATGCTGCAGAATATTTTGGAGGTCCTGGGACTTCTGGTTGTGTAACAACCAAAACTTCTCTTGAGCCATTATACCCTCCCTCTTGTTAAGTTCTCATTTGTTTTCACACATATGACATATTAGCTTCCTACATCAGTGGGTAGGAAGATCATACCTGCGTTATAATCCTTTATAATGCTGCTTCTCCTTCTTTCAAATAATTTCTTCCAAAAAAATTCTTTAAGGTAACCAGAGTCTGCCCACGGAACTAAAGAGAATTGCTGTCTCCTGACAATGACGGATTGCCTGTATCTGGGAATGCTAAAAAAATCAGGGAGTGTATTTACTGAACTGAACAAGTCTGTAGCTGGAATCCTCCTCTTGATACTGCAAAGGCACACGGTGCCTGTGTTGAACAGAAACCTAACAACATGAAGTGAGATT
The DNA here is from genome assembly GCA_025331215.1 of Actenoides lindsayi. NCBI lineage: Eukaryota > Metazoa > Chordata > Aves > Coraciiformes > Alcedinidae > Actenoides > Actenoides lindsayi. The sequence goes on along the minus strand of WTSP01015692.1, from coordinate 88,033 downwards.
CAGAATAAAGGAGATTTTTTTTCCAGTTTTTAGGAGAAACTGAATTACAAGTCATTTGATCCTTGTTCTTACTTGTTTGGATGGCTTCCCACAATTTCTCTGTCTCATATACACTTTTTTTTTCCCCTCTGATAATCCCTGCAGGCTATTCCAGAAGCACCCATTTAGATGTCCCTTGAAATAAGCACAACTGACTAACCCTCACCTGTTCTGTACATAAGGGTCATACACAAAGCCACATTTACAACAGGAACCCTTTTCGCCACGCACAGCACTCCTTTCAGGAGAGCAGAGCACATTTGCAGATGTTTGCCTTTCCTTCAGCTGTGTTGCAACCTGTCGTTTGCTCTTCCCAAGCAAACCAGGCTATTCTGTGCTGCAGCCCTGAGCTCACGGTTGCCAATCCTTCTGCTAATTTTAGAGTCACCGTATTACATCAGTAAGAATTAATGCTGATGACCCAAACTTTTGCAGTCTTGGAGCAGACTCATCTTCCACCCTGTTTTCTTACCCTAAGATCACAAAGTAGGTAGAAGAAAGTGCAAACCTCATGCCTAAGCCCCGATAAATCTGGTGTCCAAAAACTGTGAAGCAAGATCCCAGCATCCTCAGAGGTTTCATCCTGACGCTGAAAGCATTTAAGTGGCAGGAGGGGGAGCCCACAGAGCACTGGGGGTACGTCTGGAGCATTGCAGTTGGCTGCTGCTTTCTCTCTGACTTGGCAAGACAGACCAGCACGTCCCATTGTCTGCTGGGACCACAGAAATATTCATCCTGCCATGCAGCACATCCCACTCCACGTTGGCTTTGGAAGTTGCCAGTAAAATAGAGGAAACCCATACTAAAAAACAAGCTGATGCCACCCAGTAAGAGAAAACTAACAATCTCCCCAAGGAGGTGGCTCACAGGGGATCTGGTATTGTATCGATAATAGGGAGGAACAAATGGCAAACCACAGTTTAACCCGTAACATCCTTTCCAAGATGGACCAAGCACTTACACTGGCTCACATCAACCCCCCTTTGGCACTTGGCAGTAAATAAGAAGCAATTGCAATAGCCCTGTGCCCTTCTGAATGCAGAGCTAGATCACTATGTGCTAAGGGAATTGTACAACCCATTGCCAGTTAATCCTGGTTTAAGGGCCCTGCAAATAAGAACCTCTATGAAGTAATGAGAAACTTACACTAAGCAGGAGGCTCTTTTCTAAAGGGGCAGTTATACTCTGAGGGGAAGCAGGAAAACTCACATGGGACCCCTAGAAGCTTCGTGCTTCCTGCTTGGTACTTTGAGTCATATTTTCACATTTTTACAATTATCACATAATGCAGAATGTCATACAAACCAGGAGACGTCAGCTGCGTGCGCAGCCAAATCGACCAGGGGCAGGCACTGCGTGCTCCCCGCAGGGTCAGCCCAGCCCGAGGCCACCCTCCCTGGCCCCATCCCTTGAACACCAGCCATGTCCCCCTGCACCCCATGCCAACCTTTGGAGACAGCAGAGCCCTTCCTGCTGCAAAGCTGCTCCTGCCCTCATGACTGCGCTCAACTGCAGGAGATAAACCCCTCATGCTGCATCTAGTAGGTTTAAATGAGGTGTCAGAGCCTTAGGTGGGTCACAGCCTCTCTTGGACACTCACCAGCTCACAGTCAGGTTTCCAAGCCAGGCACGTGTGCTCTGAGCTTTCTGAATTGAGAGAGTCCAAACACAGCCAGCCTCGAGCTGCCCTATGGGGTCTGGCCAGCACCCTGTCCTCAGGGCACACGCTCGTCCTGGCAGGACCCCCATACCCTGCTTTTGTGCCTGTCTCCAGGGCCAACACATGCCCCTTCCCAGGACACTAGCCTTGTGAAATCCCCGAGATGATAATTCTCCTTCTCAGGGATATGGGATAACTGAAGCTTGTCACACAAACACTTTGTAAAAGGCTAATTAAAAGAAAACAAACCTCTCTTCCCCCCCCACCCCCAAGCTTTCATAAGAATGTATTGCCATTCAGAGCAGCCAGACAGTGCCTGGCATCCCTGCCTCCCTCTCCTCCCCACTCCCAACAGCTGTGTCCATTCAGGGCTCCCAGCTCCCTCTCCTGAGGTTCTCTGCCCAGGACACCCCTCTGGCCCTGTGTTCCCCTATTCAGGGATGTTCTGTTCTGCAGCCCCTCTCCTCACAGTCCCCCTTCCCAGTTCAGACACTGTCCTTGGCACACCCTTTGCTCTGCTGCAGCCCGGGCCAGCAGCTCCCTCAGCGATCAGCAGTTTCTTTCAGATAGGGCAGATAACATGGGACTGGGACTTCATACACCCTGGGAGATTTGCTCCAGGCTCTTAACAGAGGACAGAGGCTCCAAATCCATGGAGTACCTGGGGTCCGGTCCTTCCCAGTCTGGTAAGCTGGATCCTACACGTGCCTGCTTTGGCTGCTGCATCCTAACACAGGCATGTTCCTATCGTCAGGTTCATTCACCCAACAGTCCCAGCTCTGTTTTTCCATATTAAAATGGCATACATCCGCTTTTCATCCTCACACATGATCCCAACAAGTCACCTTTGCTCTGCTATCAGAACTAGTTGGCTGACAGTCGCTCTGCAGCAGTATGCAATCAAGTTTAGCCACGACTGGCAAAACACAGTGATGTTGAGAGATTTTTGCAGCAGATCCTGTTGATAAGAATAGAAATTATGCCCAAGAGAGCTTTCTCCACAAGTGCATCGAGATGTCTTTGTTTCTTCAGAACCAAAATGGGTTGTTCTCCCCGCTCTACCTCAACCTGCAAGATACTTTGCAAAGCCAGACAAAATTACAGTGCCGTAGTGCTGTGGGGCAAGGATGAACAAGGAGGACGAATAAAATATCTTTTTTCCCCTCCTATAGGAAAGTGTTATACAAGTTACCAGCTGCTCTGGTGGGGGGACTCTTCCAGAAGCACTGGCATGCTCGCCTGTTACTAGACTAAATAGATTGTTGGGCTTCTCCATCCAAAGCTTCTTTAGAGAAAAGCTGTACCAAGTAAATATATTCCTTCCGAGGCCAAAACCCTTCAAGCGCCAACTCTCAGCTCAGAGCAGATGTCCGTGGTCGGGCTGCAAAGCCCCCGAGGAGCAGAGGGTTTGCACTGGCCAGGTGTCCCAGTCTGTGCGTGGCAGCCCCTGCGGCAGCGCGGGCTGGAGGCAGCTGGGGGAGGCTGGTGGTGTCAGACAGCAGCACGCTAATGAACTGAGAAGCACCAGAGGAAATTCCTCGCAGTGGAGATGGGAATACAACCACCACCACGCAGTCAGGGGCACTGCAGTCAGTGTGAAGCCAAAGAGTTGCTGCATAACCTTGGGTAAGTGGCTTAAATTTTTAAGAGGCAGGGTTGAGCAGCACAGCGGGTCTCTGAAGAAATCTGCTCAATCACTGTCTCTGGGAGGGAGTGTCCTTTGTCAGACAGAGAAAGAAAAAGTGATTTATTATTAGACATACATTAGAGCAAGAAATGGGATTCAGCGCTGCTAAGGTTGCTTCTAAATATGAAGCAGGAAAAAGCTCAAGGCTAAGTTAGGACCCCCCCTTATTGCACATGTGGGAACTGATGCAGATTGACTTAGGAACTTCTCTCCTTTCTCATTTCCTTCAACACGGCGATGATCTCTGCTTGCATAGTGCCGTGCACTATCCAGAGATGCAGCATAAAAACCAAAGCAGAAGCCTCTCACTTCAGGGAACCCAAGATTTCACGTGACCCCAAGTGGGGAGTGAATTGTAACAAAATCCATCTTGATGCAGAAAGAACAAGAAGCCAGTTCATTCACAGGACACATACAAAAGGAAAAAGCCAGCAGTCCGGACACCGATCTCTTTTTAGCTGCTTTTAAGAAACTTGCAGCGTCAGGCAAAATAGGAGCTTTAACCCAACAGCAATGAAATCGCCTTTCACAAAAAAAACTCTGCCTGCATCTGAACTCTGCCTGCATCTGGCGGCTGAGAACATTGCCAAGGCTTTAACCCTCCAATATTAACAGAAACAGATATTGATGAGTGTCCCTCTGGCGAAGGAAACCAAATGGTGTTTTTAACTTCAGTGGATTCTTTACAGATTTTTCAATTCAAGGCTGTTGCTCCAGACTGGGGTGTAATTGAGATGCATTAGCTACTCACTGAAAAACTTTCCCAGGAACACATGTGTGCACACACAGACCATGCATTCAGATATAAATACATACCGTACCTGCACATGCATTAAGCTGCTGTTCATGGGCTGTCTGGACATTTCCACTGCCAGCTCGGCTGCTCAGTCAATCGCAGCACTCAACTCTGCCAGCTCAACATGACAAATAAAGCAAACATAGCAAACCAGCTCATCGCCGCTGGATATCTGACCGCAGCTACGAAAAGCAGAAGAGGGTCTTTTAAGGACCAGTCCTCATGAAAGACAAGGACACTGGGTGTTTTCACCCCAAGAGGAATAGTGAACCTCTTAAAACCAACTCTTCCACAAACGAGTGCAGCAACTTGCTGATGAACTGCCCGCCCACCTCTTCAGTCTGTACTGTCTCCTTACTGGAACAAGCCACCATCTGTGCCCAGCACAGCAGAAAATCTCCCTCCAAAATCTTCCAGCCTCCTTTATTATATCAATCTTGACAAAAGGCCAAACTCCATCAGTACAGACTGATCCTATTCATAGTGTAGCATCTATTGGGATGAAGGAAGTGTAACCTTGAAGGGTTTCGGTTGCATAAGGACCTGAAGCCGGACCATTGAGCCAAGCACACCTTAGCTCTGAAAGGCTGGGATCCTGTCCAGGTGCAGCTTCTCAAACTCACTAACTGTGGGTTTTAAAGCACAGACCTCACTCAGAAAACGTCCGTTCCATGCAAGCAGGGTTTTCCAACAGACTAGAGATTCAGGTCAACCATAGTGGAAACCTTTTAACATAATATTAAAGACTAACTCTAGTCTTTCTTTTAGCCTAGGTAGTGTAAATGGGTTCTACTATAGGTCTCTAGTAAGAAGCAGAGGATGATGTAAACCCACCTTTTGAGATAAGGTGGGTTTTCTTACCTTTTGAGGTAAGAAAAATCATATCCTCTTCTTATGAAAAAGAAAGTGTAACACAAGATGTGCCAAGGATTACTTCCATCAGTGAATTCTAAAGCACTTTATGAGAGCTAAGCATCTATGCCACACAGCATCCACCTCTGTCCATCTGCAGCGAGGAGAACAAATACACAGAAAAGGAAATTGAGGCATAGAAATCTTGTGATTACTATCTGAAAACATAATCTTGTAACCAAACCGGTATGGCAACCTAATCACTTGTGTGCAAGGGAGGTCTCTTCAGCAGGAGAAATTATACCCTTTTCTAGAGAAAAGTGGAAAATTTACTCTTAAGGGAAACAAAGATTTTTGGATATGGAAATAAACAGTTTACTACATACCATGAACAAAACCTCACAAGTCTACACATAAAAGCTGATTAAAAAGATTGCAGAAACAGTAAAACTGATAAACAGGGGGAATTTCATCAGCTTTGTACAAGTCAGTGGCCAAAGCATTAATCCAAGCCTTTAAATGTTTATTTGAAATATCCTTCAGAGCTCCTCAAAATTTTGCTATTAGTTTGAGGTCCATCATTTCATTTCATCTACATTGTTCTCCCCACACACCCCCTTTTAATGAATTGCTAGTGGTGCTTTGACTTTGGCACACGATGAAGTCTTACATGGCCAAATGTCTTCAGAAGTCTACGCCCAGCTTAATTTGCAGGTGTTTTATCTGGACATTCAGCCACCAACCCACTTGCTCTTCAAAGAGGAGAGAAACTGGAGGTCCAACTGGCTTAGTCAGAGAGGAAATAGCTTATTCTGAAGCAGCCAGTGAAGTGACCACTTTGATTACCTTGATGTAAAATAACAGGATTTGGCCCAGTTATTATTTTTCCACTAAGGATTTCACAGAAGCCAAGGAAAGCAGTAGTTATATCAACTTGAGACAACTATCAGGTCTCCAGGCATCTTTCCCTTCCAGGTCTCCAAAGCACTGCAGGCTTGGAAGAGCCTCTGTGCAAGCAGGACAGCTGCAGGCATCTGACGGGCATGTGCTGTGCCTCGGCTCAGGCGTTTGCACAAGCAAAGGAAGAAACTTGTCTTTCATAAAAAAATATCAGGGGAACCAAGAAAGAGGTTGAAAAACTGCAAAAGTCATCTCTCAGTGTTCTGGGGCTTTACTCCAGCCGCTAACTGCTGTTTCCCCACACAGTGCACCTGCTCCCTATGTGTCTTCCAGTCACAGATACAGAATCTTCCCACAAAAAGCAAACCTACGGTCTGTTATTCCCTCCGGAGCCAGTGTAGCTTCAGAGAGGTCAGGATGCCATTTTCCTTCCTGCATTTCCAACTCTTACCTGGAATCAGGACGCCACAGCTACTCTGAATTTCACAGCAGCTGCTCATCAGGTCTGCCTGCTCCAAAAACCCAGCCCTGCCCCACTCACCCCACGGCTGATTTCCCTCGGCCCCCAGCACAACCGAGCCTGCGGGACACAGCTGAGCCACTCGGATCTTATCCCACAGAGGGCAATAATACTTCTACCCTTTAATTAGGTGCATTTGTTACTGGAGATGATGGTAAACTGACGAAATGACAAAAGAAAACCTCTAAAATCAAGAGTGGTTTGCCCAACCCTCACTTCTGCAGTCTGAGCACTGCAGATGCCATGCCCAGCAGTCTAGCAGAGGTCAGGTCTGCAGTGAAATGCCCCCTCGCACACAAACCCCAAATCTCTTCATCACAGCCTGGAGGGAGTAGGCGTATGGACGATCTGACTTGAACTAAGCTTTGGAAACCTGAGAAGATTGCACAGGATTAGTCAGTGGGTAACACAAAACCCAAAAGCCACAATTATGAGCCAAGCAGCAGCCACTCTGCCCAAATCGCCCTCAGCCACCCCAGCCATTGTATTTGTGGGAAATACCAAGCAGAGAGCACCTCAGAAGGCAGCTCCCGGCTGACGCTGCCCAAGGAAAGGAATACACAGGTTTCCGTCATTGGCATCTCTTGAAATACGTGTCAGGAAACCCACTGGGTGGGCAGTGGAGCAAGGCTGGGGAGGGATCTGATGTACACAGTTAAAAAACCTTAGTGAAGGGGAATGGAAATCAGCCCACATTTGCGCCTGTTCCTGGATATTAAAGAGCCTTTTGGCATCTGAGATATTAGGGATCACACTTGCTTGATGCACAAGAGATGCTTTGAAATGGCTACAGCCTTTTTATTCACATAAATTCCCTCTGACTTGCCTTTTTCTTCGCTTTGGGCAGAAGTTTACACCAAGGTTTTATTTGGCTTCAGGGCAAACATGATGCTTTGCAGGAAAGCACTGTCAAACAGACCCCTCTCCTAGACAAGTAATTATGAGAACAAATAGCTCCTTCTTAACCCACAGGGGAGTCTGCCAACCTCTCTCTCTGCTATTCTCGGCTTCCTGGCTTACAAAGGGTTATGTCCAATCTAAATGAATGGCTTGTCCTCCACTGGCTGGATGGGAACCTGAACAGATTTCAGCTGGCAGCGGGGCAGAGCTGCGCTGCGGATACTCACTGCAGGTTACCCTGTAATGGTAACAGGAGACATCCTATGCCCTCCCAGACAGGACTCGGGCAAGTGCAGAGTGGAGTTGCAGCATCACAGAGCAGGTTAAAAGTGTCAGGTGCTCCATAAAAAAAAAACCCAAAAAACCAACCAGCAAACAAAGCAGTTCCTGACCTGAAGATCCTACAGACTAGATGCAAGATGGTGCTGCAGGCAAAGATAAATCTGCAGATGTACTTTTAGGTAGGAGAATGACATCTGGATAGAATGCTGTTAGGATGCTAGACCTGGGTGCAGTGGTCAGAGCATGGGGATGTCCTGGAAGCAGGAGCAGCTGTCTGGAGCTCTGTGGCAGTCTCTGAGTGCAGCTCAAGAAAGTAATTTCCAGCTGTGATCTCTAAGCTCAACTCTTAACTTTAGTTTTGACTACACAGTACAATGTTTTAGATCTGCTGCAAAATCTCTGTATTTTCCACTTGTTTTCATAAATCCATATGGAACATCCCTAATGCTTCCATTTTAACTACAGTTCTACTATTGTCTCTGGCAAACAGGCCTTTATCTCGCTTCCTTGAGCATAGACAGTGTTGGTCAAAATCCACTGGATCTGTGAGGGTTCAGTACTAAAACATAAAGTGTTGCTAGCTACATACATCCATAGCAGGATAGCCAAAACCAGAACAAAAGATGTGACACCCCTGCATTTGAGACCAAATAGAACTTCACAGAGCAAGAGTATTTCAAAGAAAGGATCTACAACCTGCAGTAAGATTAGATAACCCACTTCAGTGAACTGAGCAGGGCAGGAAGAACTGGTTCTTCATACCACAAGGTAGTTCCAGCGTTACATGAGGCATCCTATCAGGTATGAATTTGGGGTCTTACACAACTGTATAGATGGGGGACACACGGAAACTAAAATTCTTATCTGCACTGAGCACTAGTTATGAGTGGTTATAAAAGGGGAGGGCAGTTCTAAAGAAATAATGTGCAATTTGATGTCAGTGAAACTACCGAAGCCTGGGCCTCTGCTTTTATTGGCCATTGAGTGAGGAAAAAAAAGTTGCTGATGTTCAAAGAAAGAATCCTAGATTCAGTAGGGAAAAGAATAAATCACACAGCAGCCATTCATTAAGGGTGTTAAAAGTCTTCCCCAGAGCTGTATGACTCCTCAGAGAGCAAACGATCACATGTTTTCAGAGGTATCTGATGAATTCTTTATTTTTGTGCATTTTGCTTTCTAACTCTGCTACCCGGAATGCCCTTTCTCCCCATCAAGAAAAACTGTAGCTATAAGGCTGGACACTGAGAGAGAATAGATTAAAAAAGAGGGGTCATTTCAGGGAAGCAACCAACAGTTCAGCCGTTCCTCATAACACACCTCAACTATCAGGACTTCATCTAACCATACCTCTACATGTGCCTGGAGCGTTCCTCACGGGAGCACCAGGACACATGTTCCTGTTCCAGCAATCAGTCACAGTGGTTCATCCTCAAACAGCCAGCAGCTTCGTATGGCTTAAACCTGATGCATGTGCTGGAGACTGTTCTGGGATTTCCAGCTGGTCTTGCAAAACATCTAAAGAGTCTCTCTTCCCATGACGTTTGGAGGCTTCTCAGAGAGCATCCCTGTCCGTGGCCTCTGGTGCAGAACAGCACAAGTAGAAAAAACTGTGAGCAGAGACGGGACCATCTTCAAATTAAAGGTGTAACAGAGAAATAACAGGATGAATGGGAGTGAGGGAAGGGAGGAAGAGTTGGGTCTTAAGTTATACTCAATGGCTTGCCAAACAACATCCATGCTTAGCAAGACATGCCTTGTGATCCTGCTCTCAAACAAAACTCACATCCAGCCTTGGAAAGAGGACAGTATCCAAAAACATGAAACTAGGCTTTTGTCATTCACATTTGTTTGCTGAACCTTAGTCAGAAATTTACAGGCCCTATTCCTAGGGAAAAGGGGAGATGGCTCCTCTTTCTTTGCATGAAGGTAGCGTGGGAATGGGGAAAAAATCCTTTGCCCTTTCAAGATGTGGTTTGCAAATCACCTCTCCATCTGAGAAGCTCTGGATGAGTAAATATTAGTAATAATGTCTCTGCCTTGGCCAGAAGAAAATGAAAAAGTGGGAGGACAAAATGAGCCCTTGTGTTGAAATCATGGAACGTTTTTGCCTCTGCCTTACAGTCCAACACACACATCTTGGCGTGCACGCAACACCCAGACAAGTACTTTTGCTCCCCATTTCCTTCCTGATGTGACCACCCATGGGCAGTGGTGCAGGATGGATTCAGGAGGAGGATGGAGGGGTACACTGGCCCGCCACCCCATCTCTGGAAGGAGTTCATCGCATGGAAAAAACCGAGAACACATTCCACTGGGGCAATCAAAAAAACATTGACCTCATTGGGACCTAACATTGGTGTTATTATGATGTTGGGGCGAGAAGTGTCTATTTATCCTCCTTTCATTTCTTGTTAAGAAGCATAGCCCATGTCAGAGCTGAGTGGAGCTGCAATACAGAGGAGACATTATTCCCAGCTTTGGATTAAGATCAGTATTTTAATGAAAGCACTTATTAGCCCCAGCTGGGGCTCAATTTTCCAGTGAGTTGGGAAAAAAAATATATTGCCCTGGCCATTCTTCTCTGGGGATTGTACAGAGACATCTGAGAGTATCAATTACTGATCATAATACTCTATTGGAAATGAACAGCTGGGGCAAAGCCGCTGGCTGGAAACGACTGGATTGCTTTACATTTTAGAGTATAGATTTGGCTATATGGTGTCCATTTTTTCCCACTCTGGGATCCCGACTGCTCTTAACGGGCTGCCTTTGCCACCAGCTCATGGCAGTGCCACCTCGCCAACCATCAGAGGATGCTCAGCTCTCTGGAGAGACCACAGTTAGCCTTGGGCTGCCCAACATGTGGTCCTCCTACGTGCTGTGCATGTTGAGCAGAGCCACCCTCGGGCCTTAGGGAGAAAGATGCTCTGTGTGCTGTCTCTCAAAAGCCACAGCAACCCAAACAGCCTCTGGGCCATGCATGTGCCAACACAGGTTACTGCCCATGGAAGTGGGAGGTGTGCCGGTGTAATTCCTGACTTCAGATCCCTCACAGAGCCTTAACTCTGAATTCACATGTGTCCTGTACTGCCCTGGGGGAGGAGGGAGGGCTGCCCAGGGGTTCAAATCCCAGGTCTGCTGCAGAGCTGTACACTCCACCATGGCACCACGGCCATCCCTGCACTCCAATGGGAGGGTGTCCTGTCACCCAGGCAGGACAAAGGTGACAAAGAGAACTCAGTGCCATGTCAATAACTTGGTTTTGACAAAATTACTGTGTGAGAAAACATTATTCAGCCAGCTGAGCATATATGTCTCCTCCTTCTTCCTGCAGATATGGGGTGGAGGAATGACTACATGGACACAAGGTTATTCCTGGAGAACACAGATGCTAATGTCCCTTCTTCGAATGTTTGTACTATCCACTGACTCAGACACCCAGGGCCCATCGAAACAGGCTTAAGAAGATGTGTAACTTAATGCAGTGATGAAAGGAAAGCGAGTGAGCAATGATGTGGGGGACAATCATGCAAAGGTGTCTGCATAAGCATGTGTGTATGGAGAGCTTTGCACTGGACGCATGGATGAAAACAGACCCCGAGCTTTCAGTGTGACTAAAAGCTGATGCCACCCCAACGTCTTATACAATAGCTGATCCAGAAATGGATTAATTCAGAGCAGAGCTGGGAGAAGCTGTTATTTCCAATTTAAACATCATAAAACGCACAAGAGGTTCATAACGAGGGGCAGGTCTCTGCCCTGTTCAGCAGGGAGGGTGTGGAGATGTGCGTGTGTGATGTCACTTTTACAAAAGAACTGGCACAAGGTAAAGAGGCCAAGAGCAGCAGGCGTGTGGGTGAGATGGATGCAGAGCCATCAGCTTTTCCCTCATGCCCCCCAAGGGTGGAGGAGGTGGCAGCACTTCACTCCTGCCCTGAGGGATCGAGCTAGGGGTAGATGGAGAGGCATCCACAGATGTGTGCCAGAAATTTCTGGAAGAGTTTAAAGCTGTCTTCACGTGAACAGCTGCACTTAACCATAATGGATGGTCACTCTCAAAGGCAAACTGCAAATTTCCCAACAGAACAGGCTGTGTGTGTGTGTCTGTATGAACCACATGTTTCCCTGGGGCTAGAGGCTGCATGGGGGATGGGAGGGAAGCCCACTCCAGCAGTTGCCAGGTTGAAGATTTCACATTCTTTAAGTTGTAGTGACTGAAGTTATTTTTCTCCACTTGGTATTTCAGATCTGGATGGATTTTATCAGAATATCAGACTAATAAGATACTCTATCTGGGAACCTGTTCTCTAAATGCCATTGAAAAAAATCTCAGATACCAGTAGCTGGTCCCTAACTAGCCGGGAACCAGGTAGCTCAGGAGTTTCACAAAGCAGCAAAGGAAATTTCAGGCCTGTTGGCCTCGAGAACTATGCTACTGCATGAAATTTTATTAGCTTTCTTATTCCTCTCATCATCCCCAAAATCAGTTCATTCTAACTGAACTGGGAGTCTGATTCTTAGCTGGGGACAGAAGAGAATATGCATGACAGCCAAACTTTGAAGGCCCTTCCCACCTTTTAAAAGAGAAAAAAATCACTGCTGGCCATACACTATTTTCACAACCCTGTGATAGCACAGGAGCTGGTGAGGCACCTCTTCAGACCCAAACCCCAGCCAGTCTAACATGATAAATTACATGCCCCACAAGCACCCTAGAGCCAAGGACACAGTGCAGTGCCCACAGCTGCTCTAAGCCCAAAGGCAGATGCTAATCGTCATCTCCTGGAAATAAGCAACAAGCACCTGAAAAGAAACTGAGTCTGAGCATCACACAGACCAGCCATTCAGCTCAGGCCAGTCCCATTAGATTTGGTTGACAAAAGAATCCAACGTGCACATTTATAATTTGCCAAAAAAAACAAAACCAACAACAACAACAAAAAAAATCCAAGAGAGAGAAAGGGGGGGAAAAATAGGAAGGAAAGCTTTTCCTTCTGAATGGAGAGTTTCTTTGGCCCAGCCTCCCTCCTCGTCAGCAGACAGGGTGGAATTCCCAGGCTACGGGGGAGATCTCCTGGGGCTGATCATGTTCTTAAAGACATGTTCCCAATCAAGAAGGCTGGGATGAGGCATAATAATTGCATAGGCTTCCTGAGAACTGGCTTAATATCCCTGAAGACTGCTTTAACCTAGTTTTTCATTCTGCTTTCACATCAAAAAATAAAGATCTGTCTATATCTTGATATACTGCAAATCAGGAAATGGAGGCGTATGGTATATCTCATCCTCCCCTGCCTGGAGCTCTTTGAGGCACGCTGCCAAGGCAGAGCCGCCTTTGCTTTTGCAGACACTTCCATTGTGTCAGCAAAGCTGTGCCGATTAACGCTGGTGAGAAAGAGAAACTAGTGGCCTGTTGAAGGTCTGAGAGTCAGGAGATATCTAATCCTGTGCTGGCACAGACTTTTACGTCCTTGAAATTCGTGGATAATAATTAATATCATTACTAGCCTACATTACACAGCTATTGGTCTGTAAAGACAAATGAGGATGGAAAGCTTTATAGGCTCCAGGCCATAGCTGACTGTAATTATCATTAACACAAGGATACTGGAAAATGTGCCTATATTATTGGACAAGTGCCAATCTTATACTTACCTTTGGAGCCTCTACAGCACCTTGAGGCAGTCCCGAGATCCCAAGGCACATGCTGTCATTTCCCTTTCCAGCTGAGCTCAGGCTGCCCACCTTCTGGCAGGCAACCCCAAGAGGCTCTGGGAAAGACCCCAGACCCCTGCATCTGCCTGATGCTGTACATGTGCTGTCACTGCAAGTCCAGATGGGAGACACAGAGGTTATCAGCTCCAAGCCGGCTGGAGAACCTGCCTGCAGTAGATATCCATGATGCAAAGGGCACTTAAAAGCAGAGGGCAGATCCATGGCTCCATCCCAGGGGACCAGCTGGGTAAATCCCAGGGTGCACCCAAAGATAAATCCTGCAGTCTGGCCACAGAGCCACACAGCAGCATCGATGCGAACACACCAGCCTGGCTTGCTTGCAGCAACACTGGGCTTCTCCGTTCCACAGGAACAGGGTAAGGCTTTTCCGTAGGGACAGCCATCAGCCCTCGCTTTGACATTAGTACAGACCATGCTGGACTGGTGTCAGAAGAAATGAGCTGGTTGCTGTAAAGTTATCTTTAGACTGAGCTACGCATGATTATAAAGACTGTAATTGTAACTGGCCACCTTCACTACAAGTGCTTTTAATCCTGTAATAAATGAATGCTCTACAGAGCAAGACACAATTATTTTACATTGAATTCTGCCAGATTTGGACTCCTGATTTCAGCTTTGAAAATACAGATCTCTAACAGGAGAGTAAAAAGCTAGCTCTGAGATCTATAATAACACACACCTTATAACTGGACTGCAAACATACCCCCAAAGGCTACACAACATCATCACAATATGAGATATTGGGTAGGTTGCCTTCCATTGCTAAGCTGGTTCAGCATGGCAGATGCATCCGTTTGCCAACGGGGCAAGTCATTTTCGATGCCATGCTTGTGACACAGCAGGGCATTTCCAAAGTCCAAAGTGTTAATTTTGTCTTAAAAAAAATAAATAAATAAAAGGAGGAGCAGATGAATTAAGTTATGAGACTCAGGGTCATGATTTGCACCCCTGAGCCATCCTTCTGCTTACTAATTCTCCTCAGTCAAGCACGACCTGCATCTTGTCTGGCTCAAGCAGCCATGCAAGCAACAAACTCCCTGTGTCTCCCTTAGATCCAAGGTGGGAGGGAACAATAGCCCCTTAAAACACTTGGGACCAGTTCCCAGGTTTCTTACACTTTCTGAGCTCAGTCCTTACTCCCGCTGCAGGTAGTGGCTGCTTTACCTGAGCTTATAGCACTAGTGCCCAGATTTTGACTGCTCCAGAGGTCACTGTCTCCAGCAAGAGATCGGCTCTGAGTCCAACGGCTTCACTTAATTTTGCTGGAATCATTCTCTGCTCTTTGATGCAGGGCTGCATCCCACTGCCCATGACAGCTCACACAAAGATCGGGCAATGTAAGATGAAACAGTTTCCATCGGTCTCTTAAGCAGATGTGGGTGAGAATGGGCTTCACTACAGAAACTCTACAGGCCACATTTTTGGCAGATCCTGGGCTATATAAACAAGCAGGCAACATGACCTGAGCTCCCATAAATTTCCTGAAAATCCTTAATGACTCTAAAGACTTAATAAAGTGTTTCACAGCAGCGGCAGCAGCCAGTAATTATGGGTTTGGAATCTGTGAAGTAGCAAGCCCAAGTCCAGCCCTGTGATTGAAAACGCAAGCAGTAATAATAGCTCTTTCAGAGCACAACACACTTCTTTTGCCATCATATACCCCACTCTGTGAGCTGGCACATCCCTAGCCAAGCATGCTGTCAGCAGAAGCTTTAATCAAAGGGTAAAATACATTAAATATAGAGACAAATTCTTGTGGATGGAGTTGCAAAGCATTGTGAAAGTGTAAACTGTATGTTGGAGACCGTGATTTAGCAAAAATTCTATGGGGGCAGCTACGGGCTCTAAAAGCCAATTTTCTACTGGAAGGAGGCCATGCAGGAAAGGTTTGTGACCTGCCATCCCGTGAGAGGCTTGTCGCTGCTGTACCCTGCTCCCAAGATCCATAGACCAGGGCACCAACAACTCGTCTGCGTGCAGGTGGATGGACATCAGCTGAGGCAGGGTTAAAAGAGAGGATGAGAGAGAGGGGTTGCAGCTCCCACAGGCACCCCTCCAGATCCAAGGGGAGCCAGCAGCCTCTCACTGGTCACTCAGATCACGACTCTGGGAGAGGCACTCCCAGTAATTAGACATGGGAAAACACAGCCTCACACGTTGCTTGGAAAGGCTGCCAGTCCCAATTTACTCATCTATCACCTTCTTCTGACTGCATTTAAAATGTTTTTCATCAGCACTTTGGTCATCATTTTGCCCTTGTACACAGAGCTGTTAGCAAAGCCCCTCTTTAAAGCCTACTGAAGGATTTTGAAAGAAAGCGAGCCTGTTAGTTTTTCCTTTTGCCTGTCATTACACAAGAGAAGTGCTTGAGATCCAAGTTTCTATTAAAAAAGAGGACTAAGTTAAGCTCTTGTATGATGTCTCTAGAGATGCATCAGTCAGTGCTTTCTTACACATTCCTTTTGCAGCAATAGGAAAGTCTGTATGCCAACCCATCTACAGCTATTCAACGGTAAAATCCCTCAGAACTACAGCAATCCACACAAGAGCAACCAAACTCTTTTGAAACTTCTGCAGCTAGGTAGTAGAGAAGAATTTGATGTTTTAATGCCTTAGTCATAGAGCTGGAGATCTCCACTGATGTGTATTACTGATGGCCACAGGAGAGCCCGCCCCACGTACGGGTGAAAAAGAAAAGCTAAGATAAAAGGAACTTCAAGGAAACAGAACTGAAATGCACATTGAGCTCAATACTGCCAGCCATTGTGTTAGACTGCTTCTGGTGAGTATCCAATTTCATAGATCATTGAAGAATTTCTTAGTTGTTTCTACAAATTTAGAAAAAAAAATAATAAAAATTCTCATATGCCTACTGCAATCAGAAATGCACTAAAGCAAGTAAACAATAAATTTTTTAATTTTTCCAGAGATCTTTCCGTTCCCTTGGTTCAATCTGTAGAACAAGCATGCAAATAGCTTAGATTACTTATCTCATTTAAAAAAAAAAGACCTCTCAATTTTGCAGCTATGCAGCCTGCAATCTGTACAGACAGCCCTGGGATACCAGTGAATAATACAACCTTCAGTTCTTCTTCAGCAAAACAGATGAAGTTTTCACTTGTTCTTCTCTTACTGGTGTTTTTGGAAAATGCAGAAAGGAAAAAAACTGTCAGACAAAAATAGTCTCTGTGTCACTTCAAACCAATCATCAGGGACCTGGACTCAAAGCCCACTGAAGTCAGCGGAAAGATTCCTCCCGACTTCCACGGGGTTTGGCTCAGACCCACACGAACGCGCTTCTCGCAGGTGTAAGTTTACATGTTTCTTTTTAAACTGCCTGAACAAAGACTGCCCTCAAGAACCACCTTAACCACAGCTGCATTTGTCTCTAATAGGGAGCTTCCACCCTGTCTTCAGCAATGTTCCTGGTCCGGGGCCAAATCTCCAAGCCAGCACATCCCTCTATCTTCTCCAAACCTGTCATTTGTCTATGGCCCGCATTTCTAAGTGCTCAGATGCAAAGATCTGGCCTATCTCTCTCTCTCTCTCATGCTTTTTTTCCTACATGGCTTACACAACAGTCACCCAGGTACCCAGGAACTGCAGAATTAACCTCCTGAATTCATCTGGGAGCTCCCCTTGGGAGCTGAGTTTGCTCTCTGCCACTGGCTGGCAGGACAGGGCAGGGGAAGGGCAGTATGCAGTGACACTCTCATCACCATTTCCTTATACATCCCTATACATGTATATTAATAAAAGCACTTCTTTCACTTTATCCTTTTAGACAGCCCCGATCAAATTGTCTTCTGAATTTGTCACTTCATATTCCAGAATACTGAATGAGGAACTGAGGCATTTTATTCTGGTGGAGGTGAAAAGGTCAAGTATTTTCACGTATTGGCTTGTTTTAGCTGGAACCTAACTCCAAGTGGATCGGGCTCAGTGTATAGAAGGCTCCACCACATAACACAGGGAGCCCTAACAATCAAGCAGCAAGATAACCTCCTGCCAACAGTTCTGGAGCTCGGTGCAGGAGTTACTAGTGCCGTACACGCAGCAGCAGTTATGCAAACCAAACAGAAAGTGAAATCAATGTGAAACTTGCCTAAATAGGTCGCTTATCAGCTTGGGTTTTCGCTCCACCCCCCTGCTCCCCAAATGGTCTTTGGACATTCAGAATTCTCCAAGTCACCAAAGGGACAATTACACACTCCACTAAGCACAAAAAACAAAACTTGCATAATACAGTTTTGAACTCAGAGGGTTAAAGGACGCCCCTGGGAGCAGCAGCAGCAGCGACAAAGAAGCACGTTGAATGTTCCTTCACCTTTCTGATTGCTCATTAAGCTTTGGCATGGTTCCATGTATGAACTCACTGCACCAAAACAGGCTTACTCCCCACCGTTGGTTTAAATGTACAATACAAACAGGTCCCGGGATGGGCGAGCCCAGGAGATCCAAATGTGCAAAAGGTAAGCCCGACTCTGAAACCCACGGTACTGCAGAAGGCTATCTGCAGCTCTGCACAAGCTGAAAATGAGTATGAAATGTGCCAGGGACAACACATGCAAGGATTTGCTAATTTTGCCAGAAATGAAATGGCATCCGTCTCTGACGCTTCAGCACAGGACAAAGAATCAGGAGAGACTGGCTTTCTGCCTGCTTCTGCGGCTCACTCCCCCACTGACACTGTGCCACCTTTCAGCACCGTACCTGTGCCTCGCTTGTCCGCGTTCTGCAGGTCTGTAGATCAAAGCTGCTGCAGGTGGTTTGGAAAGAAAGGAGCGTCGAAAAGAAAGCCAAAAGAGGGAAGGAGGGAAGGGAAAGGCACCACCGTGACAACTGTGCCCCTTTAATAGAGGGGACGGTTCAAATCAGCAGCCCTAAGCTTGATCCTCCTGGGCTTTGCTCCCTGCCAACAGTATTCAATGTACTGCTTTGTCTTTCAGAAAGAACATGTAATTGCTATCGTTCATTATTTACAGATGTGCAGATATCTGAAGCTACTCAACAACCATACTGAGCTGCCACCAGAGCCAAGAAGTTAGGTTCACAAGAGGCTTAGGAAGACTATCCTGAGAGATGAGAACTGGGTTTCTAGTGTTCAATTCGAGCCATTTGCCCCCTGAAAACACCTGCTGGTTTCTTCCCTTGCACTCACAGGGAAGCAAAAGACAATTTCATGCTATTCCTTATCTGCCTCCTCTGTATCCTTCTGTCAGTTCCCACCAGTGGCTTCCCTATCAGGTATCACATCTGGGAGGGATGTAAAGCTGACAAGCAGAGACATGCCTGCCCAACCATCTCGGATTAACCACTTCCATGCTTTTCTCTGGGTAAACATGGGTTCACTCACCGGGTCAGTGGTAGGTAAATAACTGGAGGCTGTGGAGGTTCTCCCCTAGTTTGGGACGGTATCAACAGATATGATCCTGACCCTGCTAAAGCTAACATCAAACATGTTTTGACTTTAACAGTCTTGCAAAATGATAACACAATGCTGTGATACTCCCCAGAGTGACTCCCATCAAGACTGAGACAGGAGGAAGATGATGAAATGTCCATCTCTACAGGAGCTCACCAAGCATACGTGGGAGGCAGGGAGCAGGAACCCAGCAGATCACAAACCACGGTGTAATACTGTGAGAGGAGCTGATATAAGGTGAGCATTTCTCTGCAAAGAATTAAAGTCATTAGAGGACGGACACAATCATGTAGCATTGCTTTAGTAGCCCATTTTTTGAGAAGGTGATGGGGGATGACTATGCACAAGGACAAATAACTTCCTAGTGAAGACTGAACCATTTCATGGCAAAGTAGCCCAGACCAGGTCCCAGGTGCCTGACAGTGGATGGGCAGGAACGAGTCACACATGATGGATAGCATTTGCAAATCACGGTGGTTAAAAAATCCTGATAATAAAAACGATAAATGAAGAAATCTGGGGCATCCTTAAATCTCTGTGCCTTTATCTAACACTTTGTCAGACAAGTTGAGATTCCCATTTTACATGTGAGCACCTAAAGACACAGAAGCAAAGTGACTTTGAGGGCATCTCTGAAAACAATATGGACCTGGAAATTAAAAAAAAAAAATCCCAGCTCCTAGGCTAATGTCTCAACGAGTAACAACTTTATTAAAGCACAAGATAACATCAGCACAGATAACAAGTAAGATATTGGCTAAGTTCCAATATTATAGGGTAAAAGATAACAGGATTTACAGAGTTAGGTTTAACAGGATTTAAGGTTAACAGGATTTTAAAGTTAGGGTTTAAAATAACACAGCAAAATGGAAATCTGCCGTTATGAAGAGCAACCTGTTTTATTCATTTATTTCTCCCTGAATCTGAACAGATTATAAATCAACACAGATCAGGAGACATCACCAACCAGTGCTGTCTTCTCCAGCCCAGAGCACTAAACTGGCAGGATACACAGGGGTTTTATTTACAGGACTCTGACACTGAGTTGTTATGTGACACCTGGAAAGTCACATCATGCTTCTGCTTCTTCTCCCACCAGCTGTTGGTTTAGATTATTATTATTATTATTATTACTACTATTATTTCTACCCCTGCTGCTAC
The DNA here is from genome assembly GCA_025331215.1 of Actenoides lindsayi. Taxonomy (NCBI): domain Eukaryota; kingdom Metazoa; phylum Chordata; class Aves; order Coraciiformes; family Alcedinidae; genus Actenoides; species Actenoides lindsayi. The sequence continues at coordinate 68,075 of WTSP01015692.1, read as the reverse complement.
AGTCACTACCCCTGGAAGGCCCCTCGGATACCAAGGATCTCATTGTGCAAGTCACTGTGTGCACACAATTCTGTAAAAAAATCTCAAACCCCTTCTCCCCAGAGGAATTTATGCCCTAAATGAGAAGAAAAGAGGTGGAACCGGGCAGATAGGAACATGCTGGCACTGGGGAGGCAGGGCTGCCCCAGCCATGCACCAGAGCGAGCCCCCCTGACGCTGGGCTCCCAGAGCCTCCTGGCTGAAAGGGCTGGTCTCTTTTGGGGTTACTAATCATCACCATGGCATCAGCAATACACAGCTTACATGTGCAAAGCTCCTGGGGTATACGCAGGGGATTAAAGCACAGGGAAACAGATCCTGAACGACCAGAAGAAAATATTCAATTCACGCCTTTAGTCTTTTCTAACAACTGCGCTTCTGCGTATTTGAGCCTCCCTCCAAATATCGCTGGTTACAAGTATTTTACACAAAGCAATGCCAGGAAGCACTTCTGCCTGGTTTTGTTTTACTGGGGATGCAGAACCCTGCCTAAAAAATCACCAGCTAGAAATGCTGGACTGTCGTGGTTGCATGGCCTGGATTTTTCTTCCAGCACCATGAGATTTCAGACGGGCGTGCTTCTTGGTGTGCTATGCCTGGTATGTACTGGATTTGATTATAGGTTTTCTTGCACTTCTATCTTCATTAGTTCTACATCACAGAGAGCGTGGAATGCATGCATTGCCAGCCCAAGAAAATTAAGATGTGACATTGGTTTTCAAGGACATATGCTTGGGGCATATGCATTTCCCTACTTCTCCTATATCAATGCCTAAATCCCAAATGGAACTATCAACAAAAATAAAGGGAACAGTGCTGACCCAGTTTAAGGTGGTTTTTTTCCTTTGATTCTTTTGCTTCTCGAGGCCAGAGACAGAACAGAGGCCACAAGCAAAGCTGCCAAAACACATGTGCATGTTGGACGTTTTTGCCTAAAGACACTATGAAGTGCTAAAATATTAAATATGTCAAGCAGAAAGGTTTCCTCTGGCCTTTGGAGGAGTTCTGCAGATGGCAATAAAAATGTAAAAGAAGAATGCTGAATAATCAAATGTGGTTTCTTTTTTTAAATGTAAATAGTAAAGGCTGAGTGTTAGTGAGTTGAGGCTGAGCCCTGGAGACTCCACGCTTAAAAGCAGAGACAGCCCTAGGCAGAGGCAGGACAAGGATCTTCAGCCCTCCTCCTTCCTCTGTGGTGGAGGGATCATTTCTGTATGTAAGAGACATGTAGGGTCCCACTAGCAGACATCCTGAATAGTGAGCTTCAGGACCAAACATACTAGATCAGAGGGGTTATTTTTTTCACCATCCAATCCGGGCTTTGAAACTCAGATTAAGTCTGGCTTTTCAGTCCCCTTGTCCTGCTCAGAGTTGTTCAGAACCATACTTTGGATTGGGGTCTGTTTTCCAGTCCTAACAACCTGCTCAAATCTCGACTTCTCCAGCAGGACTGCCAGGAAGGAGAGGATGAAAAAGCAAATGCTTGCCTTAGGTGAACTCAGCAGTGACCCCCAAATTCAACCCCCAAAGGTCAGTAAACAGCCAGTGAATGGCAGTGACAAACACTGCTGACAAGTTCGAGGACAAGCCAGGACATAAAGTCCACTCTCACTCCCCAAGCGTGACGTATTACTTATCATCACTGCCATTATTTAGCTGTTTGGACCACACTTCCCCACTCCATCCTGTGATACCACAGCCAGGGTGCTCTAAGACAGCAACGATCTGGAATCGCAAGAGTCCCTCAGCTGTGTTGGTGGCACTTTTAAAAAAATTATTTTATTATTATTTTTGTCTGCAAACCCACTGAAGTAAATACCAAGTAATTATGGTGTTCTGAAGTGACCTTATGGAGCATGTGCTCGAGTCCATGGACCTCGGCCAAAGCTACTATTGTGGATTTCATGCCAAGGCTTGGGAGAACCCTGGCTCCCTCCCATTGTTTTCTTTGGCCAGGCTCTATGGATTCTCAGCCTGGCAAGAAAGCCCCATTTTAAAAGTACTGGCAAACATCGTGCAGTTTGTCACACCACGGCTTATGATTTAGGACCTTGATTTAGGCTCAACACTGGGCTCTTTTGTTTAGCTGTGTTGGTACATCATTTGCAACTCTGTATTAGTTAATAAACGTCAGTCAGCTAAGAGCATGGCATGTCCAGTATTGCGGTGAGGATTTTCCCTTGAATATAGAATCTGTAGTGGGAATGACTGAGGGAAATTGAAACAGCTCTATCTGTCAGCCGGGGGCTTAAGCTCGTGTAAACAGGGCTTTCTAATACAATGGATGCTTCAGTGATAAAACGATATTGCTGCATACCTAGGTAAACCCAGAGCTGAAGGATAAGGATTTGCACTTCTCTCCCTCTCTCTTTTTTTTTTTTTTAATAGAAACTCTTTTTGTTTATGATTCAACCTTATAAATACAGGTGAAATTCAAGGGGATTGGGAAAAAAAAAAAGTAACAAAACCACCTCTCTGGCTCCACAAATCCACCTTACAGTTCCCTCAGGCTTTGCTAGTATGTAGTTATAAGCAAAAAATGACTCTGCAAAAAACAGGCTTCTGGTACAAACCAGCTCTTGCGCACTTTGTGTATTTTGGAAGCCATATTTGATCATTTTACTGGCTAAGGATAGCAAAAACCAGACGCTGGGATTCAAACTCCTCCAAATCCTCTGTGCATGGGGAGGAGGGAGAAGAGGGCAGGCTGAATATTTAAAATCAAACTACTGTGAAGGAGAAAAGTCTTCTTTTAGAAATAGAGTCAACAACCTCACAATCTCTGTCCCTTTGTGACTGGCAGTACTGGAACTCAAAATAATAAAAGCAGCCCTCTATGCTGCTTATTGATTAAAAACTAATAAACCAGCCAGCTTCTCCCTGAAATAACTGGTTTCTTTTTTTGCTGTCAAACTAACCAAGAATAAGAGAATACAATTATTAAATCATGAATTCAAATGCAAATGAGCTAGTAAAGCAGTTAATTAATTATCACAACGGATCAAAACAGCAGTGACTGAGTTGGCCAATAACATAGCAGAGATGAAGCTTAGACTAGGGGCAGTTCCTACTAATACTGAGCCTGGAAAATCAAGGATGTGGTTGATGCTGCACCTTAACTCCTGCAGCCATTACAGATTCCTCTGGGGTCCAGACAGACAAGGAAACATTTAATTTCCTCCATCTTTAAGTCCAGCGTATCTATCTTTGCTGTATAATACTTGGTAATTCCTCTTTTCTCACTAGAGAGCCTTTTTGGTTGCATTTTACAGTCTCTGTGTGATTCAAGGGATGACTGCTCAGAATTTGGGCTAGGTAATTAAAAGCTGTGCCACTTCATATATCTCTACAAAAGGCTATCAATTCCAACTCCGTCTCTTTAATGCCTCAAAAATATAAGTGAAAAATAGCAAAGGGAACTGCCTGCCAGTGTACTTTCTATACTGATAAAGCAGGGGGGAAAGGAAGTAATGTTGCTTCATGACAAACAAGAAAAGCATGACACAACACTCTCCAAGAGCCTTATGGCACCAAGGTTTGGTGATACCACCTCTAGTCTGTATCTCACACCAGCAGGTTTCTCTGGGCTCTTGGCTGACCAGTTTGACCCAGCACAGACAGGCTTTTTTCCCTTTTATACGCCTTGTCTCAGAAAGCACAGAAATCATCCTTGCTTTGTGGCACAGTACTGGAAGTCTGGGAGCATGACTGTATTCTGCTCATACCTAATGGTAGTTAGAATTACATCTTGCTCCAGTCTCTGGCACTTCTCCAGAGCACTTCTAACCAAAGCAGGTTAGCAAAAGCCAACCCTGATCAACACGTAGCAAACTGGATCCCTGAACGGCTTGGAAAGTCCCTCTCTTCACATCGGTGGGTTTCTACAATATCTGTCAGAACAGCCACAAGCAATGCAAGGTCCAAAAAGCACGGGAGAAACCAGGGCCAGCTGCATGAAAGGCATCTCGGCACCCATCTCCGGTGGGCTGTGGAGGGCTCCCACATGGCTCAGCCTCAATGTGTTCACAGACATAACTTATGACCTGATGAGCTGCTGCGGTTTCTCACCACAGTCTCAAAAATTCTCACGGCTTTTCTGAAAATACACCTTGAGGTTCCTCTGGAAGTTGATAAAACCACCACTCTTGGATTAGCAGGGTAAAAGGGTCAACCTCAGTCACAGGACCCAATGTCAGACCCGTGCTACAGTTCACTGGTACAAATCCCATTTAAGCTAAAGAAAACTAAAATGTGTGTACACCCAAGCCCACTCTTATGTCTGTGTACACTTCACACCAGCCCCTATGATTTCTGGTCCCAAGTTCACACCCAAACAGGAAAGGAACTATTTTTTGCTTCAGGTGTGACTGAAATCTCACTCAGCTCACTATGCTCATGAGAATTCAAGGCTGGATCTCACTGAACAGCTGACCTGACTTCAAGCTTGCCATATGAGGCCAAATCCTAACAGAAACCACCTGTGGTATTTCAATAATATTAAATCCAAGCTGTATTCAGCCTTGTACCTGACTCACATCCAGCATCAATTTCCTTGGCCCACTTCTAGTCCCTTGCTGTCAGCACTCCAGGACTGAGAGTCATGGAAGAATAAGCTGCATTCTGTTAAACCTCATGGCCAACGCTGCCAGCTGAAGTGTTATCCCTGCTATCCATACTGGAGATGGTGATGGGGTATGAAACAGAACAGTTTGTTTTCCAGATCTGATGCAAAGTTTCAGTTATTCAGCTCGCAGTTTTAACTACAAGGGGGGTTAGCCAGCTCTGACAACATATGGATGTGATTCATGGTACTAGCTCTTTCCTTATAGGATCTGGAAAGGTCTGAGGCATGACTCTGTCTTACTCTAGCACTTGGAATTGGCTGTGATGCATCAGAGAAAGAATTCCTGGGAAAGGCCAGGGCCTCTCCAAGGATGGTCCCCAGTCCTGGCACTCACTCCTTTTGTAGTACACCAGCTCGAGAGTGCAATATTGCAAGGTTTACTGGTTTAGCCAGCATCTGGCTGGCTGCAAGACATATATCACTGTTTCCTAATGACCACGTAGGAAAAATTCATTGTTATCTCTTTGGCCATATTTACATAACTATTTCTAATCTCTCAGCAGCTCTGTACTCAACAGCAACAGATCTTGTGCTATCTTAACATGTCAAACATAAGCATTTATCTCTGCAGAGGGGCAACTGTATGAATGGAAGACACGCCAGGTCATCTCAACCACAGAATGTAACTGATGCTCCACCAAGCCATATTGATTATGGAATTTAAGCAGTAAATAACTCTCTGATTTGCTGTTCTATATACATCATATTTTAGTCCCATCCTCCCCAGATCTTGCAGAAGCTTTCAGACAAGGCAAAATGACATCTAGGATGCTTTTGCATGTCCAGTCTTCTGCTCTCCTTCTCATAATTCCTTCTCCTGTGAACTTGAACTGTTCCCAGAGTCCATGCCCACACAACAGGGCAGGTGTAGCTCTTCTATGCACCTCACAGCTTGAGAACTCAGGTGCCCACATATCATCCCCAAATAGCAAGATAAAATCTCTCTCCATGGCCTTGTGTCTTTTAGAAAGACACCCAAATGCACATGGAGGGAAGGAGCTGGGATGATTCAAACAGCTTCTCCTGATTGCAAGACCAGAGAATCGGGGACATGGGGTGCCTACACCCACACCACAGGCCCAAGCAATAGCTCCAGATGTTGTCCTTCCACTTGTCAATGCCAAAGCACAAGGGCAGAAGAAGGTCTCCACCAAAGAGAGCTGATACCACTGTCTCCTCAATGGGAGGACAAACTTCCTAGCACATAGCCCAGCAAGCAGCACCAGCTTCTGCCCCTACGGCTGCCAATGCCATGAGTGAAAGGTGATTTCAGCAATCAGAAAAAGAGAATCTGGATGTGTGGTGCAGGTTCATCTCACCAATTTAGGTATAAACAAGCAGAAATGCAAACAATGTTAGCCAGAATCGTACATGGTATGAACAGTGACCTGGCATCTGGCACTTGATCACCCATTTCTGTTAGAAGATGTATCCTTGTCTCTATTTGCCACCAGGACAGAGGAAGTTGCTTCAACTACTTGTATATATGTGCAAAAAAAAAAAAAAAAAAAAAAAAAAAAGGTAACTGAAAATATGTTCACGTGTATCAAAATAAGGAAGGGCCACCAGAGGATCTGAGGACAGGACAGCAACTTCCTCCTTGTGCAG